>CM076582.1:546015249-546181588 GCA_034641835.2 Pinus albicaulis | reverse complement strand
AATCTTGAAGAACAAGTTCAAGGTCTAAAAATTTAAGTTGAAGAACACAAATGCATTGAAGAGTCACTTCAAAATAATTTGGAAGAAATCAACCAAGAAAGGGAAGAATTAAAAGCCCAAGTAGTCTCACTGCATGAGGAAGTGAAGAAAGGAAAAACTATCCAAAACTATGCCAATGGTCTTCATACTAAAGAAATCATCAACAATCAATAATATTACAACGACAGAACTGGCCTCGGTTACAAAGAAGAAGAATCAAGACCTTCTACAAAAAAATACAATGAACCTATGAGATCTGACATGCATGTAGACTTCATTGGACAAGATTCGCAAGAACATCCTTGGAAGACTATTCCTCGATGAAGATTTCCATCCAGGTACCAACATATTTTTTATGGCTATCGTTATTCATGTGAAAAGTTTGGTCATAAAGTTGTAGAATGTCGCATGTACCCTAGGAACGAATACAATTCCAGGAGATCTGTCAAATATGAACCTCCTAGGGCTTAGTGAAACATCAATAGATTTTTAGCTGCTTCTTAAGATTGGCTCATGTTTGTTATAATGGCCAAAACTTTACACATACTTGAAGATCGTACTTGAAAAACTTCTACAATTTTCGAAGCCATGTAATGAATGAACATGTAAGAATAAGAATGATAATTATGCTCTCGCTCTCAAGGCTCAAAACAAAAAATATGTGTGGTATGTTGATAGCGGTTGCTCAATGCATATGACTGGAGATAGAAAGAAATTTGTATCTCTGAAAGAGAAGAAGGATGAAACCGTGTCCTTTGGAAATGATGGATCTTCAAATGTTATAGGATCAAGTACTGTCACTCTCAGAAGCAAATATGCTCTAGCCAAGAATGTTCTATTGCTGAAAACATGAATCACAATCGCTCAATCTGGACAAAATGCACTGCTGACACAAAATACTATTCAACTCCACAAAATGTGAAATCAGGAAAGGCGTGTATGGTGAAATTGTGGCTACAACAAGTCGAGCTCCATATGACATATATTTTCTGGATGAAGCAACTAATTCATGTCTAATATCTAAAGAGGATGATACAATAATTGGTAGCAATGATGATCGACTAAGTAAGAAGTTTGCTACAAAGGTGCAAAGTGATTTCAAGATGTCTTTAGTAATGTAACTGAGGCCACAGGCCACCTGTCCACATGGATCAAAGGTTGTACGCACTATGATTAGCAGTCTTCTACATGTAACAGCTCTCTCCCCACTCGTATGTTATAAGCGCTGACCAAGAAAGATCCTATGTAGCACCAAAAGAATCAAAGAAATATTTGCTAGTATTTAATTATTTTCGCCAAGCTGGGACTCTCTCAAGTTCTCATTACTTTTCCTTTTTCAGAACACAAAGGGGGAGTGTGAAGTGCTGGGGAACAGCTACAGTGGATGGTGGTTGCACAGCGAGTGGAAGTGTGTACAGGTCCACAGGATGGTTGTGTTTCAGGGGGAGTTACCCTTTTCCATTGATGTCAAAGGGGGAGAGAATGTTGTAGGAAGAGGTGTCATGATCACAGGGGGAGTACTTGTGTTGCCATCAATTCCAAAGGGGGAGATTTTTTATCAACGGTTGTCATTGATGTCAACCCAAGCAGCACCAGGGGCTAACCCAATATTGAATGAGAAGTTTAACCTTCCAAATTAATATATTCTGGGCCAATAATTCTTTTTATGGTTTCTACTTGTCGATATTTTTCCGTTGATATATGGCACGCCATGTAATTCTTCACATTTTGAGAGATATTCATGTTTGAAGTTTGTACCCCAGTTAGTGGGCTAAAACCCCATGGGGTTGGGGCATGGGTCATTGAAAAGTCATAATTAATATTTTCTAATCTCCTAAAATCCCTCCCACGTTCACTTGTTGAAGCCCCTCTCAACTTAAGCATTCATATATATTGTGATCTTCATTTCCTCCTTAGGCAAGGGATTCGGTCATCTGAAACAGGTCATCGTGGAATTTTCACTCTAAATTTTTTTCTACGAAGGATCAGAAGCTGAAATTTTTATGAGGCGAAGCAGAAATCCTGAGGAAGCTTCAGTAAAAATTTCAAATCAAGTTGCGCAATTTTTTTGGAGATATGAGCTGTGGAAGCAAAGGGTTTTCCAGGCTCCTAAAATTCATCTCAAAGAAGTGACCTTGGTAAAATCGTCATAACTTTCTCTATGAGTATTGGATTGGAATTCCATAAAAAGTGGCAGATATTGCGTAGTTTGTAGTTTTCGCTCTATAAATTTCAGAAGAGAATTATTAAACAATGACACGGGGCACGCCGTACAAGTGCGCTCTGCTGAAACAATCCATAATTAGGGCAGTGTGAGAAATTGGGCATAAATATCTCTTGAAGAATCCAAATTGGGTCAGACCTATGGCATTGGAAAGAAGACTCAGAGGACTACTACAAGACCGAAAATCAGATATTGAGGATCTGATATAATAGAGATACACCGGATTCGATATCGAGCTCCTAGAAGGCAAGAAAAAGGTAGATCATGTGTTGTCAAGGATTGCAAAGGACCAGAATTTCTATGGCAGAAAAGCAAAAAAAGGTGCAGCAAAGGGTAGCATGACAAGAGCAACAACCAAGGTGCATAACAGCAGCAAGAAGTTCATCATATGAAGTCTTCAAGTGGGGAGCACTGCATAGAATCATTGTAAAGGTATCATTGTACTTAGTCATTGTAAATACATTATCGTACAAATTGTACTAGTGTCTATCTACCAAGGGTTGAAGAGGAAGTGTTGGGAGGTCTAGGATCATCATTAGGTGGTTGTGTCAAAGTTGGGGTTATGGTCTAGCATATATTATTCTTCTACATCATTCTATATCATTGTAATGTGGACCATTTTCCCTGGTACAAGAGTCCATTCTTCTTTTATTCTTCTATAGGGTGGCAGGGTGGTGCTAGGGTGAGTTATAGCTCATTGGGTGTTGGGGCATCCATTGAGTGACTACTGAAGAATCTCGGGCATTGGAGCGTCCATCCAGTGGGAGCTGGAGAATAATTCTTTTCTAGATTCTAGGAAGTTGGAGATTTATTTTCAATTGGAGTTGAAAAGAATTATTAGAAAAGCATTAGGTGGTTTTTGTCCCGGAGTGGGTTTCCACCTTAAAAATTGTGTGCATTTCTATTCCTCTTGTTTGTTGCTATCATTGTACAAACACTGATAATAATTGAAGATTAACAAATGCTCTAATTGAAAGAAATATTGATTCACCCCCCCTCTTAGTATTTCCAACACACAAGATTCAAAGAAAGTAGTAGTAGCAATGAGAATTATCAAAGTGCAACAATGAAAGTGATTAAAGTGAATAATGAATGGAAAACCATCCTATTTATAAAAAAATATTAATTTATCCTCGATAATGTTGAATAATAAAATATTATTAACCAAGATATAGATCAGGAATAGTAGAGGAAGCCAAGGGTCTTCCTCCATGTATCTCATGGATGATGACAGGTAGAGAATAGCGACCGAAGAGTTTGTCATCTCGACATCAATGGTAGGTATTACAATGGGTGTAGAAATGTCCTTTGATTTTGCTGAAAAAAAACTCACAAGTAAAGGGGTACAAGATCCACTACGAGCAACCTTTATTTAGCGAACAACCTCAAGTGTGTCACGAAAGTCGTAAAGATGGGGACAATGATGAGAATAGTGGCCATAAATATTGCACAAAGCACACGTATGGTTCGTGTGCAATGATTTGAGTTTCTTATATGAAGTAGGTAAAGTAACATGGACCTCTAGGATGTCAGATTTAGGAAACGTCTCATTGACCATAGGTTTGAGACGAGGAAGCTCAGGACAATTATGGGTGGCATGCACAATGACATCACACAAAGTGCACAGAGGTTATGACTTTGGAGGCTTAGGAGAAGCATGAGTTGTTTGGGGGGCCTTGTCCTTAGGTTACTTCTTTTTGGCTTTTCCCCCATGCCAGATGCTTTCGCAATCAGAGTAGATTTCTATTGAGGTTTTTGAGGCACTAAAGCAAATGGAGGGATCATAGAAACTGGTTGGACCAGGGACATAGTGGTATAATGTTTGAGCTGACCAGGAAGAGTGTTGCCTGGGCGATCAATGTACCATACTAGGATCCCCATGGTCAAATTGGGAAAGATCAACGTAGCCATAAGTGTTAGGTAAACTTGACTTGGGATAGAGTCAAAGTTTACTAGGGTAAATAGTAGTGGTTTTGGGGCACATGGTTTTGTGCACCCATGGTTTACAACCCATGGTATTGTATGTAATGGAGCTTATAAATAGGCTGGGAATACTTCATTGTAATGTAGGCCTAGAGGTGAGCAGTGAAGGCTCACTTGGCCGGAATGGCCAGGGTTTTTGGCCAATGTTTAATGAAATTTCATTGATTTGATTTTTCTCCAGATTTGGGGTTTTCCTGAATAAACATCTTTGTTTATGTTTATGATTTGTTGCTGGGTTATTTACGTATATTCTCTCAGTAAATGTTTATTATTTCTGACCGCAGAAATAAAACAAGAATTTACTGAGAGAGAAATAAACATTTACTGAGAGAAATAAATACAAGAGACTAGAAACAAATTATGAACATAAACACACATGTTTATCTGGGAAAACCCCAAGCTCTGGGGAAAAACACAACCAATGAAATTTCATTAAACATTGGCCAAAACCCTGGCCAATCCGGCCAAGTGAGCCTTCACCGCTCACCTCCAGGCCTACATTACAATGAAGTATTCCCAGCCTCTTATAGGCTCCATTACATGCAATACCATGGGCCAAAACCATGGGTGCACAAAACCATGTGCCCCAAAATCACTACTATTTACCCTAGTCAACTTTGACTCTATCCTGAGTCAAGTTTACCTAACAATATTCCCCCCTTAAACTTGACTTGGCGATTATTGACTAAATCCAGCCAAACCTGCTAGATGAGACAACCTCGCTCACTCTAGCTCTTCCCCCCTCAATTTTTTTTTTTACCCAGGGTAATTGTAAACTTGACATCCCCCCTATCACCTAAGTCTAACCCAGACTTTACCAGTGATTACCCAGGGGTACGCATGCCATACCAGGTCTTACAACAGTATGCCCATTTACATGTAAAACATTAACTCCATAATAATAATATTTTTTTTTGTTTCATTGTTGTTGTATTTGTACATATGAAATCAATGCCCATATAAAAAGAATCCATCTACTGGATTACATGGGTCACCAGCCTCTGTAACCGCCAGTTCTCTAGGAATTCTCTTTAGATACATGGTTCATCAATTTTTAATTAATTCACATGCAAATATCCTCTCTCATTCAAAACATTTGATTGACACATTCTGTCAAACACTTTGCTCTCCTAACGCAGCTAATGGCTTGCTATTCTAGCACATATTCTCTCCCTCATAAACTCTCATCCGTTGTGAAGAAACACTTAACCACTATTTACCCAAGAAACCAATTCGGTTTCTCACATCACCGAGGGTATCCACGAATGTCGTTCTGCAAGTCCATGGATTTTCCATCGTTCTTCTCACCTTCGGTCTTTTCTTCTGGAGCACCATCAGCAGCTTCATCTATAGCCATGTTCGCAGGATCATCAGGCTTTTCAAAGTCCTTCTCTACCTTAGGCTCTTCCTTGGTTTCCACCTTCTCAGAAATAGAGATCTCCTCCTTCTCGCCCTCGACCTTGTCGTTGGCCATTGACTTTCCCTTGTTCTTCCCCTTAAGACCGACCCACTGTTCCAAAGCAGCTTTTCTTCGACTCTTTCTCTCAGAAACCAGCCGGAACACCTGTGGGTCCAAAGATACAAGACACCAGGGTTTCTTCGAAGAAACACACCTCACCAACGTCCACAACCCAAGCGAAAACCAAAGTCCACAGCCGAGGATGAGTGTGATAAAAAAAAGACCTTTGGAGCATCTGATGAAGATGATGCCAGCAATGGATCATTCCTTGGTTGACTGCGTGGATCCAATACAAGCCGAGGCCTTGCATTTGAACTGGTTCATGTGCCAACTACACTTGCTTCTGCGTATCTCACATCCAAGCCCGTCAATTTTCCTTATGCGCAAGTGCCCATGCCTCTGCCTTCGTTGTCTGCTCCATACCATCCTCGCTCGTAAGTCCAGGATTGGAGGACATAGGCACTGAGCCTAGCATATATTTTTGCTCAGCTATGAATCACATTACAAGATGCGAATTCCAATTTTATTCGAGCCTGACACTGCTCTAAATTTAGGAACTGAGGGAAGCGCTTCTGTGCATTCTTTGAGACCCAAAATCCACACTCAACTACTCACAGTTTCAACCTATGATAGCCGCAGAGGCCCTTGATCTTCTTGACCATGCCACGAATACCAAAAAAAAATTTCTTATGCCTTGGCAACTCTATGAGCTCTACCTCGGGCTGTCACATAGCCATATCTGTCTCTCTTTTTTCTTCCTGTATGAAGACGACGTCGCGACTACTACTCTCCAGATGCCCCCGTTGTAGGAGATTACACCTTCTGCGTCCCTTCCGCTCATTTGGAAGTCCAGTAGCACTGGTTATAAATACAAAATTCTGGCACCAGATTTCCATGCGACTTTTGCCACCAGGTTGGCTGAATTTTATTTTAAATCGTCAAGGCCACATCACGGATCTCCACATGGATTCAACATTGTATATTTCAGCATGGATTGGTTTTGCACGCTCAGCCACAACTCGTTTCTCAGCTACGAGGATCTAGCCATTTGGTTTGAGATCTAGATTTGTATCAGTACAACAGATCATATCTCCATTTATAGGCCAATAAAACCCTTGGCAATAGAAGCGTACCTCTAAAGCCAAAATCTTGGACCAAATCTCTGATACCAGTTGTTAGGATTTTACAGAAAAAATAATAAACATTTACTGAGAGAATATACGTAAAGAACCCAACAACAAATCATAAACATAAACACATATGTTTATCCGGGAAAATCCCAAATCTGGAGAAAAACCCAACCAATGAAATTTCATTAAACATTGGCCAAAAACCCTGGCCAATCCAGCCAAGTGAGCCTTCACTTCTCACCTCTAGGCCTACATTACAATGAAGTCTTCCCAGCCTTTTAATAGGCTCCATTACATACAATACCATGGGTTGTGAACCATGGGTGCACAAAACCATGTGCCCCAAAACCACTACTATTTACCCTAGTCAACTTTGGAAATATCCCGAATCAAGTTTACCTAACAATAAGAGGGACCGAAAAGACTCCAGAAGGGGGAGCTAGAAATGGTATCTGACTGGAAGGGTAATCGCATGGTAGAATGGCTCCCAAATGGTTAAGGATACGGGGAACCGTTCCTAGTTCAAAAAGGTTTGAGGAGACGCCATCAGAAGAAGAATGTCCTTGAGGAGAAGGTCCTGAAGGCTTGATCGATTAAACACCAATAGGTTGCGGAGGCATTGGTTGTTGGCTGGTTTAACTGGACTGCTTATGGCTAGCCCAAGATGATTGCATCATGTGAACATTTGATGAGTTGGGGCCAGTGATAAGAACGGGGTGACCAGGGAATGCACTAAGTAAGGTGGAATTTTAATAAAATTTTGTTGAAACACTGGTGAGATGTGTGATTGATTGCTTATTGAACATTGAAGATATGATAGACTCGAGGGAGGTCTAAGAGTTTGGTTCGTAATATGTCAACTGATTTATGGTGACGATATTTCCATTGTGAGGAAAGAACATCTTACGACGAACTGCAGATGCGACATCACACATTTCATAGGTATAGCTACGATCTAAAAGGATATTGTACTCCAAGGGGGCATCAATGACTTCAATGTCAACACAAACAGTCTTTCCCGCAAGAGTGATGGGACAATTGAGGAAAATTCCAACGGGCTGAGAAGGGTTACCGTCCTAAGCACCTAATGTGATGGTGGATGGGGCTAAGTTGAGTGATCTGAGCTTATTCCAAACAGAGGCAGACATCACGCAGGTTGATGGGGTTGCGTTAATGATACATCTTGAGACACTAGCATTACAAATCTTGACTGGTATTTGGAAGGCGATGGATGAAGGTAAGGGGGGATGTTATGACTTTTCAACATCAAAAACAATCAAATGATCATCTAAAGGATCCACAATTCCTAAAGCATATAGTAGATATTTTCGTCGAGATGGGCATGACTAGAGAAATTGTAGTGTTAACATGGCAGCAAGAGATTGTGCCAATTCAGCTACTATGTTGTAGGTGTGGACGGCTTTGGAAGAAACAACATTTCGGCATAATGGCCTTTGGGGACCTTGTGAATGACCTCTTCCCGAGGCTGAGGGATCTGTAAGGGAGCATTGTGTGTCGAAATGGGCACTATGGAAACTTTGGTTTGGGACTCGGTTAGAGATGTAGCAGGTGGCTAGGTCTGAAGGTTGACATCAATGGTATTGGCCTCTTCAGAATTCATCATGATAATATAGTACTCTGGGGTACCATACTATGAAGATTAAGGGGTAGCCTAACCTTGAGGGGGTTGGGTAGCCAGATATCCTTGCTAAGGGAAAGGATTAATGAACACAATCGATTGAGTTGACGTAGTATTTGGAGGAATCGAAGTAGTGGCTTGCGGTCCTCTAGATGTTTCTTGTGCTTCCCACAACTATAGCATCTGGGGTAAGAGGGGAAAATCATGATTATAATGGCCATGGAAACTACAACAATAACAAGACTTATTCATACAAAGAGGCATGTTATTCTTGGATTGATCACCCTGTTGTTGGTTTGTGGTGTTAGGTTGGTTCCTTTAAGGTGTGTTTGGTTGATTACCTTGGCACACTTGGTTACCGTATGCTGGTTGATTTTGGTTTCATTTCCTCTTTTTCTTTGAATTAGGAGGATTAGTCGCACTCTGCTGCACATACACCTAACCTTAAGGGGGAGGTGGATGTTCTGGCAGAGCTTGAGAAGGCACGAGAGTCTAGGGTGATGTTGCCAGAGGGGCTAGATCATTTTTTTTGGATAAGGTTAGAAAGGAGGTTGAGCAAAAACTAGCTCTGACATCGATTGACGTAGTTTGGAAAATGCGTAAGGCATTATTTTTCCTAGATACATGCCGTCGGGATGGGGATAAGTGTTGGAGGAGCTCGTCCCTTCGTGAGGAAAACCATAACCCATGGAAGGATGAGTATATGGATATGAATGATATACAACAATACCGTCAACAATGTGAGATGCCCTTGGTGCATTGGCACCACCAGGTCTAGCAAGATCCTGCAAAATGGTATAAACATAACTAAATTGGGCTTAGATCAAGTCATATTTCAACGTGAACTAGAGAGCTTCTTCCTCGGTTTGAGGAAAGTGAGACACGAAATATTTACCATTAGAAGTAAAAAGCATTATGAGAAACAGATCCATATAGACACAGTTGTCGAATGTAGGAGCTCGACACAACCTCCTCCTTCTACACCATTCTTGCACATGGCCAGAAAGGCGGGTGGTATAATTTTGATGAAATGTGGTCAACAACTTAGTACCAGTATCATAGAGGAGAGGTAACTAGAAGTAGGACATAAATGATTTAGCAAGAGTCGCAAAAGTGGAATGAGAGGTAGCGGCATGGTCGACATACCACTTTGCAGCTTCTCTAGTGAACGTATGATGGAATAACCGAAGGCGGATGGAGTCATCGATGATAAAATTGGAAAAACACCATATGTGAAAGGAGCGGACACGATTAGTAGGGTCCACTCCTATGTTTCCCTTAAACTTAGCAATGTCTGAAGGAAGCTTCATTGGAATAGTAGGCAAAACTAGATTTTGGGGTATAGGATCATTAATTAACTGGTTGAAATTTGGAAGGCTTAAACCTACCATAAAAGGTAGCAGAGGAGTAGCCGGAATGATTCCGGTAGTGGCTCTACTAGTAGGGGCTCCAGCATTAGGGTGTGGGCCACCACCAGCTTGATGACTGGCACCTACATTGATGTATGACATGATGACGAAATGAGGTGGAGGGAAACTGGGTTCAAAATCAGAGGAAGAACTCGATGGACTAGAATCAGAGTCAGTATGAGGACTCGATGGAGGACTAACTCAGATTCTACGCAGTGGAGTAAATATTTCTAATGGAAACTGAGGGTGAAGGCCTTGGAGTCTCCAATATAAATGTCTTGGGGGTGCAATGATGGCAAGACACAGATCACACAAAAAGGGTGAAGAGTGATAAACAAAGGCTCAGTTAGGCAGATAAATTAATTAGGATGTTTATGTCTTGACATGGCAGTGTAAACCAAGTGCTCTTCCCTAAGGTGTGCATGTGTGCAAGATGTGTATTAATTTTAATTAAGCCTAGACGATTGTATAAAGAAAAAGAAAAAAATGTTGAAGTACTATAAATAAAACTGAAACCACAGTAAAATAAACAACTACAAATACATAAATTCAACCCAAAAGAAGGCTTCCCAAAAAACTAGTCTAAGAAGTGGGCGAAATTGACTCAAAACACACAGGTCAGCAAAAATATCTAAGGTCTAAGGGACAGGGATCTAATGACTCAGATCTATTGGAAAAGGTGTAGAAAACAACAAGAAACCGGAGGGGAAAACTGCTCTAAAATGAGAGGCAAAAGGTTAAAACCATAGGGGAAACAAGGGAACCCTAAGCGAAAGACCAGAAAAAAATCAAAGGGGGGTTTTGGGTGGAAAATAACCAATCAAAAGGGACTTGAATGAAGGATAGATCATACCCTAGACAATGGATGAAAGTGCTGCAAAATCTCAGACTACCCACTCAGTTAAACCCCTCCTAGAAAGGTGGAAGTGTACTGAAACCATAAGTGGCTTGGTTCTACTTCAAGGAGACAAAATGAGCATATATAGGCCTAATATGGGTTGAGACAGAGGCCAGACAACCCTGAACAATGCTTGTGGAAAAACCTGACTATCACAGGAAAAATAAAAAAAAAGTTGCAGCTCGCAGATAATGACCTATAAACTATGGAAATCACAGTTTCTGGGATGGCAGCTGTGAGTTCAAGCAAAAATCATAGGTTCTGGGCTAAAAAGTGTGAGTTCCAGATACGGGATCTTTGGGCGATAAGTTGCGTAAAAAAATTTCGTCTCTGGCACAACTGATACCCGTTACTTGCGAAAAACACCTAAAAACACACTAAAGTTAGAATTTGTATTGTTTTAGGGAATTTGTGGACCTCTAATATGCCCAATTTCCCACTATATATTACCGCCTTTCATAACCTAAATTTTGACACCTTTACACTCATTTCACACCATAATTCCCTCACTTGTCGCCAATTCATGACTTATGCGTTGTGGTTTATTATCATTTGTTTTCTTAGATTTTCTACGATTACAGATGATTTTTCCATGATTTACTAATGACGGTTTCACTAAGTTCATTTTTCAAATATTTCCATCGCCGAAATTCTTCACAAGGCACTTAAACTAGTTACTGCAGAGTTGAGTACAAAATTGATGTAGGTGAAAATATAAATTTTGTGATCCAATACAGAAGAATCGTGAAATTCCGACATGTGGGTTTTGTTCATAGTAGACTTATTCATGTAACCCAAAAACCGTTTGGAAAAATTCATTACCATGAATTAGTTATGGTCAGGGGAATATTCCAGTGCAAGGTTAAGTACATAATCAGGGTCAAAATTCGGATTTGTCTATTTTTGGTATGAATGGTTTTGGGTCCACATGGGCCAGTTGGTGAAAATTCTAGAATATTTATTTTTATCTTAACCTCAACTTGATTTTCTACTATACACAACTTTGATATGATCCTTACTCCACTTAGCCAATTTGTTATAACCATCAATTGCACTCTTTAAATCTACATGGTTTTGTTGCATGGGAGATCTGAACAGGGATAAGGCTATCAAAGAGTTGAAGCTCTTCCCTCAGCAAACATTGGAATGATGTATATGTCCTTTGAATTTACATTATGAACCTCAATATATAAGCTTGTTCCGACATTTAATTTTCTATGAATATGATGATTTTCTTTAGTTTTTAACATTATTGATTTAATTTAACTTGTCCTAGGTGTGGCAGGGGCCCACCACGACCTGAGATCAAGTTTCTCCATTCGATTAAGTTTTATATTTATGTTTTATGTGTGAATTGGTTTTCATATTAAAAATCCATATTTATCATAAGAATTGTGTTTTATATGTAGAGTTTTTCATCGATTACTTTGAAGTATAAATGCTTCTTTGATCATTGTAGCATTGTTGGTTTTTGTTGTTGTTTCCATTCTGTACTTAAGTGATACTTGTGGAGATATCAATCAATCAAATTCCTGTACGAATATTTGAATGCTCACAACATATTTTCTTGGATGAGTTCAATATCTATGTTTAGTAATTTTTAAATGATTCTTGTTGGAATTTGTGAGAACCTCCTGATGAAATAATTGGAATATGTTAGCATTTGAATGCAAATGATCAAGTCTTAAGGATCTAGTGTTTCTTAGATATGTTTAATGTAGATTTTAAATTAGGATTTGTGTTAATCAATATAATGAATGAAACAAATGATGGAATTAATCCTCAGTAATGTGTGTCGGCAATGGAGGAAAATACCGATCAAATAAATTATCTATCAAGGCACGTAAAAAATACGGAGATTGTGTTGATGAGAATTTGTTGGGGGATTTGGATAAAGGTAAGAAGGCTTTGAACAATTGATACTCTCATTCGTTTATGTATAAATTCCATTGGGCACTGAAGGTGAAAGCATTTCAAATGGAATTTAATTTTTTAGAAATTGAGATCCACTTTGGAATCAAATTGTAATATGTGGATAAACAGAGCACCTACTTCGATGAACTTAAATATTTTTCTTATTGAATTGGATTGAATTTTCACGCTTATTGTAATATAGTTTTCTGATTTTGATTGGAATAGCTTGAGTTTATAATGGTTAATGTTTTTTTTGTGAAATGATTTTCTGAGCTTTAGTTTGAAAACAATTTCAGTCCTTTTAATTTGAGTATATTAATACATTCTGTATGGAATATCGATTTAAGTTTTGCGTTACTTATTTTATTTTGATAATTTTCATAATTAAATACTTGTCAATATGTTTCATTACCCGAGATTTAGCTTAGCAATTAGATCTCTTTTCAATTAGAATATTTCTTTCTTTTTATAGCATAATCATTTCTTTGTAAGAACAATTCGAAATGTGAATCCAATTGCACAAGTAGAGATATCATTTTAATTCAGATTGATTTGGATTTAATTTAATTTTGAGCTTCAATTCCGATTTTCCTAATTATGAAGATAGATATTTCTTTCAAATGATTTATTTAATTTAGATTAGGAATATCGAATTGTAGATTTTTTATAAATTAAGTTGCAATGCATTTATTTTAATAGGATCTTTCAGGTTATAATTTCTATCATAGGTGTTCTTTTCCAGCAAGTGTATGGTGTGTTATTTTAGAATCTATTTTACAGCAAGTGAGTGGTGTTCTTTCAAAGGAATGATTAAAGTATGGTTTGAACTGTAGGTTTTGGAGTAGTGTGTAGAACATTGTTTGTGTCAATTAGTTGTGTACTTTTCTTATTAGTGTTGTTAAAACATGTCAATTCTTTTAAAGTCTTAGAAGGAATAGAAATTAGACTTAATAGGATTATTCACTTCATCATGTTGGGATTGTAAAAGTAGAAATTGAACATTATATACTTAATCTAGGAATAGATTTCAGATTTCATGATGATTAGTTTATATTAGAGGCTCTAACCTTCATTACCTGCACTTGCACTTCGAAGCTTACGAGCCCTATATTGATAATTTAATGTTGGAAATTATAGCAATATATTTCCCCAATAGGAATAAAATTAAAAAACACCATCATCAGACTAAAAACAACTAAAGAAAAACCCTAGTTACTGAAGCAGTTGGTCATGCAGAGATCTGAATAAAACAGAGTAGAGTCGCCAATTGTTAGCATAAATTCTTAATGCAACTTTATGAAAAGAGCTCACTTTAGCCGCACGTGACAAAAAACCCTAACAACAAATATGGCTTCTTAAATTATTTAGATCTACAAGTGATAGTTAAAACAAATGTTGTAAAAAACCCAATATATGCAGTAAAAGTAGTTAAATAGTGAAAATAAATAAGAAATGCTCCATAAATCCAATGGAAGAGACAATATATAAAGAATTTTATATGTATTATAACACCTATGAAGGGAAAAAATAATGATCTTACCAGACCCCCTCAATGGGATGGGTTCTTAGTTTTACTCTACACTTCATATCTAGAATTTTCTCTCTCTCAATGGTGTAGAAAAACCGAGATGTGGTTACTCTATGGGAGCTCAAGAAGAAAAGAAAGTAGTATCAACAATGAGAATGATCAAAGCCTGATAATGAAAGTGATCAAAGTGAATAATGAATGGAAAATCCTCCTACTTATAGCAAAATATTGAGTTATCCTTGGTAATGGTGAATAATAAAATATTATTAAGAAAGATCTAGATCTAACCGCTTGGGATATTTTATTATATTTTGTTGGAGGGAAAAGGTATTTAAATTGGTTAAATACCTTTATTTATAAATAATAAACAAATAAATGAATTATTTATCATTTCAAGAATGGGGTTAAGAAATAATTAACAAATAATGATTTGTTTAATTATTTCTAGGTTGTTTAGTAAAATTTAACAGGGAATAATAACCAAATATTCATTTAATTAATTATTCCTAGAGAAAAATAAGAAAAATAATGATTTATCTAATTATTTCTCGTGATTGGGTTAAATATGACAAGGAATAGTTTTTAAACAGTGGTTTAATTAATTATTCCTAGAGGAAAATCAAATAAATAAGGATTCATTTAATTATTCATTACGGGGTTTCTTGTTTGAACCAAAAATAACTTAATAAATATTGTTTATTAAATTAATTCTTATAGTGAAAGAAATTTTACCATGGTAAAATTGGTCTTACATGGTGTACTTCGATCTATCTAACTGTAAATGGTTAGATGAGCAAAAATTGATGTAACAGTTGTCACCATTGAAGCAATTCCCTAGTCTAGTCTTTGACCCTACCCACGTTTCTCTAAGTTATTAGTATGGATCTTTCTATGGATAAAATAAAATTTATAAAATTTATTTGAATGGTATTCTAATGAATTTTATATTAGAATAGCGTGCTTCTTTATTATCTTTAACAAATTCCAGTACAATTTTAATATCTGTGAAAGAAAATGATTCTATTGAACATTGGAAACTTCCCCTAATACATCTAGAATTGTATAGGCTAAAATGGTGGAATTATGTTTCTCATTCCTTTATTAAAATCCATTATATAGAAATTCCTTTCTCTCCATGAGAATACCTTCTAAATATCAGTCTCCTAGAAATGGATATAATATATTGGGAAGAAAAAATAAAGATACTAGTATTCTCGTATAGGAGCTATCAAGTTAAATATTGGCTCACTTTTCAGACCACAACTACCAATATCCTCCTTATTTTGTGTAATCAACACCTTCCATACTAAATTTTATAATTCTTTGGTTGGAGAATTTGCAGACCCTCTTCATGATGGCCATGTCTTTGCTACAAAATCTCCTAAGTTTCATATTTATCTAGATGACCCATACATATATGATCTCCTAAAACATTATATTCTTCCCAATGGCTCTGAGATGTATATAAACTCCATACTTATCCAAATGAAGCTATGGTGATTTTCCACTTCGGAAATGATACACTCCAACCTTTAAGAAAATCAGTGCAAATCACATCAACATTGCATACTATTGTATAGAAATATAAGTATAAGCAATCCAAATGACTAATCTTTGACTGTACTAGAATTTCACCCCTGACTACATGGGAAGACAAGCACTCCAATATTAAACACTAGATGTTCAACCATGTCTATAATGAAAAAATATGTATCTTGCTATATATAAATCTATATCCCTAAAGATTCTTGAACTATGTACATTTTACAAAGAAATGGTCCATACCCGTGAAAAAAAACCTTCTAGTACATAATCTACATTAAATAAGCATATAGGGAAGAATTTAGAATGCACAACCTATCAAAAGAAGATAAAAAATATCCAAGGGAATATATCCGTGAAGAACTCTATCCCATTGCTCAATTATGGATGATTTCTCTTCCAATAGAAGGGCTAGGAAATTTAAATAAGTTTCCCACGAGAGAGTATGATGGATCTTAGTATTGCAACAATAATGTTGCATCTCCCAAGGGTCTCATATTTAATTTTGAACCTAGGGTTCATAGAAAATTAAGAAGGCTCGACACTATGTGTGAAGTATGTACTTGTCATTTTCCCTTTTTGAATTTTATATGGGTGAAAACACTGAGATGAGAGATGGTTACTGAGAGACCATCCTAAATATTTGATACTACACGCAAAGTTCATAATTGTGGGAAATGAAATTCAATAAAAAAATGCGTGCTAATTGAAATGGAAGGAGGAAAAAAATATTAACTATGATGAAATAAAATAATATCATTCAATTACGCAAATAAAGAAAACTCGCAACTGAAATAAAGCATATAAATAAAAAACCCTATTATGCAGGAAAAAGGAAATTTCTACAACAGACTAGGTCAAAGAATCTACTTGGTCTCTTCTCTTCTAAATTCCATCTTCAAGGTTTCAGGGATTTTGTAACACATTAAGGATGGTGAAACATGAGTTGGATGTAGGTTTGGACATGTTCTTGTTTTTCTATAGGAGATGGTATAGCGAGCAAGAAAATGTGCTAAGGATGATGTTTGAAAGAAAAAGGATCTAAGGTAAGGTGGAGAAATGGTAAGTAACTCATTTCCACATCATCATATCAGTGATAGAAGGGATTATTCAAAAAATGTGTGGTTGTAGAGTCCCTTGTAGCTTTTCAAAAGTAGGGGATTGTGCAGTCACAACAAAACAAAGCAACCACTTTCAATGATATCCTTTAGTACTTCAAATACAATGTAAGAAAATATTGTTCAGAAATAAGCTAGTTAACCCTACATAAAGAAAATATTTAAAAATAAATTGTAAAAATGAAAAAGTGCATAACTAATAATGATAAAAAATGGGTCTTGAGCACCTGGGCTTGGCCCTAACTCAAGGAGACTCAAATCCATAAAGGAGAAGCAAAATAATAACCAAATATGTCTTTTAGTAATTGGAAAATTACTTGTACATAAAAAGTTGCAGAACTAAATCTCCTAAAAACTCTCTACTATTATCATTCTATTTCTTCCACTAACTTTGAATAGTTGCCTAATGTACTACTTGAGCCCTATATTTATACAAAATTAATGATCCTCTTTGAAAAAAGGAATTATTTCCCTCCAAAACTACCAGAAAATAAGATCATTCTCCCTTAGTGTCCTTGCAGCCACAGGGAGGAGTATTTATTTCTTCAATTCAAAGGTTGGATTGGTATTATGTTTTACGTAATTTGGAGGCCCGTCATACCCCTTACTCAAATTGTTTCTCATATTTTTAGCAACCTATTCTTCCTTCTTCCTATGTTTTTCCTCATTCATTTCCCTGATGCCCTGCTCAATATCCCATGTTATGTGGAGGTGGTTGTGCATATTAACTTAAAATCAATCCAGATTTTCCATTTCACCTAAGTTGTTGTATTTTCACTCCATATAGGATATTCACTCATCCAAGTATCAATTTTCCATCTGGTTACTTGGAATTTAATTGATAATAATGAATAAGTTGAATGCATAAGGCATTGATATCACAATTCAATCTAATCTAATAATTTAATCTTGCTAAAATTAATCAAGTACCTAGGCCACTCAATCGTGTCTCCCAAACTTGTTGGTTTCCAACTTATCCTTCATCTTCACATTTACAAAGGGAATAACCCCCATACCTTGTCATTGGGAGACAACTAGAATGGAGAGGTCAGGGATGAGAGTGACATCCCCTGACCTGAGTCATTTTTTTAGTGTATAATTTGAGTGATAATAGAACACACCATATTTAATAACTATGGCTAGAATCACAACTTGGGGTCGATTGAGCAAGTCTATGACATGATTGATTCCACCCTTATTTTATTTCATATTTAAGTGGAATTATTACAAGTATGTGGAATTTTTTTATGGGGGTAATTATGTAACTTTCCTTTTGTTTATGCAAATTGGAGATGCATATGAGCAATGTGGATGATCATATTCTTCCATAGCATATAATAATTCTCTTTTCAATATGCCTACATAATGGAGTACACATAATTTTCATAGGTGATGTATCTTGGGATCTAATCAGACAGTGTTTCATTGTTATCGGCCACTTAATGTCCTTTTTGAGTGAGGACTGCACCAATAACATACTCAAAGGAATTTATCTCAATCTAAAATATATTTTGTGGATCTGGAAGGGTGAGGACTGGTGTAGAGAAAAGGTGGTGTTTCATATCCTTGAATAATTTTTGGCATGTCTCATATATAAGGAAAAAAAATATTTTCTTCCACCCTTGGTCACCTGGCTTAAGGACCAAGTGAGATAAGAGAATCGCAACACAAAATTTTAATAGAAGTTAGAAAGGCTTAAGAAGCTAGGAAGATGTGTTAGAGTCATCAAGGCTGGTCATTCTTGGATGAATTGGATCATGGTTCAGTCCACAAGAACCCCATTTCCATCCATAATGTATCCCAAATACTAAATACTCTACATGCTAAAAGAACATTTTCCCATGTTGACATATAATTTTTGTTATTGTAGGTTTCCTAAAACTTGTTTAATGTGTGGAAAAAATTCTTCCCAGGTTTTGTTGAAGATGAGGATGCCATCCAAATATACAACCACAATAGAGTTTTTGAATGGTTAAATAATATCATACATCATCATCATGAATGTTTCTAAAGCATTACTAAAGCCAAAATTTATGACCAACCACTTGAAAAGGCCTTGTTTAGATTTGAATGATGTTTTCCATATATTAATTTCTTCAATTTGAACCTGATAATAACCTAACTTCAAATCAATATTAATAAAGAACTTATTGCCATTAATACATTCAAGAAGATCATTAATATTCTGTTCTTAAAGGTAATTTTGTATAGGGAACTATAATCAATAAAAATTCTTCATGTCCCATCCTTATTTTGCAAAAACAAAAGTAGACTCCCTGAAGGTGAGGAGTTTAGTTGAATATGGTCCTTTTGGATTAGCTCATCAATTTGATATTTTATTTCTTCATCTTCCAAGATAAGTAGTTTATATATTGGGCCTTAGTTAAAGGAGAACCAAGTATTAAGCCAGTTGAGTGTTTGACTTGGAAGTGGAGAGGCACCTCCATAGTTGGAGTAAAAGTATCTTTATATCACTCTACAATATTTTCCACTTGATTTTGTTGTGTATGTTGAGTATATGTTATATTCCTACCCAAGGATGGGGGATGGATCCAAGGATGGTGGGCGGACCTACGCATGGTTTTTCACAAAATTTTTGTTCATGGTGGTTTTTCACATGGTATTTTATAGATCCGATAAAGGGAATTATGGTTATGTTCTAATCCGGGGTTAATGGATTTTGGTTTATGATTGTTTTGACATGTATATAATGTATTGTAACATTAGAAGGAAGATAATGAAAAAATAATCTGGTTTTCCTAGTTTTGGGTTCTAAGAGGAAATATCTATGTATATTTTTGTGGTCTTTCCATTGTATATTTTTCTATTTTTAAGAATTTCTTTGCAGGTAATTTATGTGCAAGGTTAAAACCTACATTTGGTATCAGTGTTGTTTCAGCTTCAATGGGATGCCTTTACAACTATAGGTTTTATTGCTTGGGCTTGTGGTAGACCATATTATAGTGGGAGATCTACATTATTTATTCTTTCAGTTAAAGGAGATGGAAAACAATGGAAATATAGAAATCCATAAATTCAATGGAATTTTTTTTGAGTTGTGTAATCTCAATATGGAGTGTCTATTGGTTGATATAGATCAATGGATTGTTGTAGATCCAATTACGACACCATTGAAGGGTGCATACAGAAGACTGGGTGAAGTTATATCGAATGTCAAAAAGAAAAACATGATTGTGTCTCTCAAATTAAGTATTTTTAAATGTATCATGAGAAACTACGAAAAATGATTTGTGGGACAAGTTAGGGAATTTGTATAAATCTAGGTCCCTAGTGAATAAATTGTTCCTGTAAAAAAATTTGTATATCCTAAGGATGAAGGATGGAGACTTGGTAACAGATCAGTTAAATGCCTTAAATATTATGCTAAGTTAGTTTTTATCTGTTGATATTAAAATTTCAGATGAAGATAAGTGCATTAATCTATTGTGTTCACTACTAGATTAATTAGATAGTTTGGTTGTTGTTATAGGTAGCAATAAAACTACCTTGAATTTTGATGAAATAGTATCATCCTTGTCTTCAGAGGAGATGAGACAAAAAAATATGGAGAGACATAATGGATATGCCTTGTTTGTAAGTGGATTTTCCTATAACAAGAAAAAAAAATAAGTAATCAAGTGGGAGATCTAAATCTATAGGGAGATATAAATATCCATGAAAATTTGTACAAATATGCTGGAAAAGTAGAAAGGAAGGGCACTAAAAAAATGATTTTATATCTAAAATTCCTAAGAAAAGAAAGGGATCTGACAATGATCCTTCTGAAAAGGAAGAAACTACCTCAAATGAAGGTGGGGGTGTGTCCTTGGCTTATTCTTCAAGTACACATGTAGATCATGAGGTATGGTTGATTGACTCGAGTGCATCCTTTCATATGACTCCCCATACGGAGTGGTTTTGCTAGTACAAGAAATATGATGCTGGTGATGTCTTCCTAGTGTATAAAAGGAAGGCCAAAATGATAGGATGCGAAAAAATCAAGATGGAGTTGCAAGGTGGAAGGATTAGAACACTTCATGGTTTTTTTCACATTCTCGCATTGGCAAGAAATATGATTTTTGTAAGTAATATGGATAATGCAAGTGTAAAAAAGGTGTCCGATAAAGATACCTATAAGATCGTTTGATGAAAAATAGTATTGATGGGGGAGTTCATATCAAAACTTTACACGAGTTTTTGGACAATACTATTATTTATGGGTGCAAAAGTTCTTGGGTTGCTTAAAGTGGAGCAAAAAATACTGTAGTGTATGGTGAAAATTATATGTTGTGGAATTAAATACCGAGACACATTGGAGAGAAGGACCTTTAAATACTACATGGTAATTGTATTGTAAAAGGTATGTGTAACGTCTCTTTGGATATCAATTTCTGTGAAAATTGTGTATATGGGAAGCGAAATTAGGTGATTTTCCCCTTAGGTGCTAAGAGGGCTAAAGGGATATTAGAGCTTATGCACAATGATGTGTTTGGACCTCTGTCGATTCCATAATTGGCTAAGTATTTGTACTATGTCTTGTTCATAAATGACTTCTCGAGGAATACATTAATATATTTCCTTAGGAAGAAATCTAAATTCTTTGATAGGTTTAAAGAATTTAAGGCTATGGTGCAAAATCAAATAGAGAATAATATTAAGGTTTTTAGGACAAATAAAAGTGGAGATTTATGCAAGAGGGGATTTGAATATATTTGTAAGAAGTGTGGTAAAATACGATAGAATACTACTTCATACACACCTCAAATTGCAGAAATAATGAACGAGACGTTGATGGAAAAGGAAAGAAACATTCTCAGTGGCGTTGGATTAGGGTAGGAATTATGGGCAGAGGTAGTGGATATTGTATGTTACATGTTTAACAGATCATATTCATCAACGTTGGAGGATAAGGATCCACGTTAGGTATGGACTAGTAAGAAACCTTCTCTCTCACATCTCAAGGTATTTAGCTACGATGCATACATACATGTTCCAAAGGAGAAAACAATGAAGTTGGATAGTAAATATGAAAGGTGCATATTTATTAGATTTAAGGATGGTTTAAAAGGTTACAATATTTGGAACCTGGAAACAAGGAATATTGTGTACAACCGAGATGTTATGTTTAGAGAAGTGCAAGATGTTATTAAAAATGAAGTCTTACCAAAGGAAGAGGGACAATAGAAGAATAAATTTTTAACTAAAGAAGGAATAATCAGACTCTATAGAAGAACAAGAATCATAAGAGGAGGAACCAAACACTCTGGATTTGAGGATACCAATTTGAGAGGGAAATTATATAGATAGGTATATTCCATCTTCTTTCTATTCAAACTTTTTTTATATATTACTGATGATGATCCTAGAACTGTTAGGGAGGTAGTGGATTTATAGGATGGAAAACTATGGGAAAAGGCCATGGTTAAGAAATGACACCCTTCGAAAAAAATGAGACTTGGGAATTTGGTGGGGTTTTCATATGGAAGGAAACCCATTGAAGGAAAATGGGTGGTTAAGAAGAATATGAGTGTAGAACGAAATATGGAGAAATGAAAATCTCAATTAGTAGCAAAATCTTATTCCCAGGTGTCGAGAATTTATTTTGGTGATATTTTGTCTCTTGTTTCCTAGTTATCTTCTATTATACTACTTTTATTATATTTTGTTGATTTTGTAATGTTCCTTTTTAGGATCAGCTCATGAATCATGCACTGAAAAATGCATTTTCAGGAAAATATTCAATGGAACAGGAAGATGACTCTGGGCTCCTTTATATCAGACAATAAAAAAACTAAATCCAATCTTTGAGCTGAAACAAATAAGACTAGGTGGGTTAAACAAATCTCCCACACCTAGTTATCTTCAAGAGAAGGTCCAATGAGGGGCTGCAGCAAAGTAAAAATCTCTAATGAAAATGAAGAGAGTTATAAATGCATAAAATGTGCTGATAGACACTCAAAAAATTATTTCAAGTACATCAGAAACTCAGATCTGAATTTAGGATCCAAAAAGTGGGGAAAAGCAGTGATTTTGACCCTAAAATAGATGTATTCCGAAATATGCGTAAAATTAAGGGAAATGGTGGAATTTTATTTTATATTAGCTCGTGAGGGACCTATTCTCTGAATTTCAGATCAAAAAAATCATTCTAGCTATGTTAAACAGTTCCTCCATCCCCGGATACGCTTAAAAATGTTGATTTCCCATGACTTTGAGTATGCAGAAAATGGTTGAAGCATGCAGAGCATAATTTCTGAATACATTAGACAAAATATGTCTGAAACATCATATCTAAATTTTATTATAACATATAATGAAGAAAAATAGAGATTCAACTCCTTTTATACATCAAATAAATCACCCGGCAAGGGGATTTCATGAAAGAACAAATACAAGTATCAGATCTATAGAATATGGATCTGAAAAATGTAGAATCACTAAAAATTTGAGTATATGAGCTGAAATTTTCAAAATTAAAGAAGAGGGATGCAATACAAACTTTTCAGAATAAGGGATGGCCCTTCCTCAAGGAAATAAGCACCAAACTAGGGTAGAAACTCTGTTGCAGCAATGCATTGGAAAAATGACGCAGTTTCTGAAGTATAATACATAGCTGATGTTGGAAGGTATTTCGGTCTGATTCCAAGATATGGAATTGAAGCTCAACGCTTCCTCACTAATCTCCTAGAGAAAGGAATGCTCCCTTTTCTACAAAACTAGATTTGAAGGTGGTGTTGAAAACCCCTCACTGCAACACCTTGCAACAAAGCAATTCCTGACCAAAAAAAAAAGGTTGTAGCTAGAGGAGGAAGCTTGGCCTCAAGCCTAGATGTGAGGAATTTCATAACATACTCCTTCAAGAGCTCCTCAATGAAGGAGGAGGAATTCCTAAACAGGAGATTCCTCTCTCTCTAGCTAAGCAGCCAAGAGAGTTTGAGTTGCCTAAGCAATCTCAAAATCGAATTATCTTCAACAACATTTCCTTGTGGCCTTCCTCTTCATTTTATAACATTAGGGCTTTGAAAACCCTAAACCACCTCCAATGAGTTAACCCTTTTCACATGAAGGGTCTCCATCTAAAACTGTGATGATCAATAAGGAGGTTCAATGCATCTAGACACTGCTGTGATTTGGTCCTGTTGACCTAGACAACCTTCTTCATTCCTTTTCACACCTAAGTGTATTTTATTGAAATGGCCCAGATTTGTCCATGTTCATATTGGTAATTGTTTTATTTTACTGATTAGGAGTTTTATAGTTCCTCCTTTACACTTTTATTCATGAGTTAAGCAAACTGAAATTAAAAAATGCAATATTCCCATTAACTGCAAAAATTGGGAATATAACAGTCTCTCCCGGAAAAATGTTGCTTGCCCTCAAGCAACTCTTATTGTAGATACAAATCATCTATTCCCCTCCAAATGGCAGCCACATAAGGAAGGCTTCCTCCATTTGCTGCAATAGGTCATGTATGTTTGGTTCCAAAGCTATCTTCCACAAATGCATGAGATGACTTCCAAATGTAAGGTTAGATGTCCTCTTCTTATCATGAAGTAAAAAATGACAGTTACATGATGTCCAACACCATCATAAACACATGAGAGACATAAAATAAAGTAGCTCCTTTCATAAATAAAAAGCTTCATCATGCAAGAACATTCCTCCATCCATGTTTTATGAACTTGATTAAGCATTGTTATGCTTTCATTCTTGGCCCTGTTGGCCTTGTTGGATCCAAAATCCATCATTGCAGCGTTATGCAAAAGAAGAAGCGAAGGAGTAATATGGGTAAACAAATATGTAAAACCATATTCTCCTAATAATAACCACCAGAGCAAGGCCCTTTGCTGCCATCCTCCATCTCCTCCATGTAAGATGAGCAAACCAAGCTTCCCCGAAGATGATGTACATGCCTTCCTTTGTTGCAATTTATCTTTGATACATAAGGCATTAATCAGAAAATTTTAAGCTATGGGGTGGTCACCATACTCATTTAAAATCAACCAAAGAAACAAGAGGTATTGCTGCCTTCTTTCCTCCTCATGTGCATCATGAAACCAAGCCATACTAATGGACATATGATATGTCACATCAGCCCAATACAAAGTACCATCATCAATGCACATCATGAGATCAATATGCCAAATTTTACACAACACAAAATACATAGACATAGGAGATGGCATGTGGTGGCCATACTCTCTCAAGTGAAACAAAATTATACATGCCTTCTCTTGCTACAACATATCATTGAAATCCAAGGCATGATTCAGAAAATGATGAGCTGTTGGGTAGTAACCATACTCACCCAAGAGAAGCCATAGCAACAAGGACTTTTGCAGCCTTCTTGCCTTATCAACATGTGGATCATGGAGCAATAACATAATGATGGACATGTGAAATGTCTCATCAACATAGTACAAGCAAGCTCCATCATACCACATCATGTGGTAGTCATTCCTCCTCCCAAGCCAAAATTCATGCATGAAACATCTCTCCAACAAAAATACATGTGGATAAATGAGACATATTTCAAACATTGGTGAATACATGGACATGAGATTTAACATGTGATGTCCAAACTCCCCTTTTAACAACTACATCAACCATGCTTCCTTTTCATATTCTCTATTAATGATGCGTAAAGCATGAGATGAGAGAATGAGAATCTTTGGGTATTGATCATGCTTACCCAAAAGAAACCAATGTTGCCATGCCTCCTTATTCATTTCATGACCATTCTTCAAGGCATAGATCAGAAAAATAGGTGTCTTTGGAGAGTGATAGGAGTCTCCCAAAGGCAACCAGCGTAACCAAGCTTGTTGGCCCATATATGTCCGCAAGTGATCATGTGATCTCTTGCTTATCATCCTCATCCACTCACTCCAATATGGAAGATGAGTAATGCGCTGCATAATCATGGCATCCTCCATTTGTAGAATACCATCTCCCTTGAACCAATGAAGAACCTTTCATCTCATGAAATATTGAAATGCATCTTTGTTGAGATCTCTTAGTGAGACCTTTCTTCCATCTATGGCCTTCCAAAACCAGTGAGGCTTTGAATCTGCAGTAAGTAGAAGTCTCTCTTTGAGTTGTAGCAATCTCATTGAGAGAGTGTCATCTAAAGGGGAGAAAATACTTCTCATCTCAAGATGTATACTCTTCATCTTCTTCTTCTCCACTGCTTCAAGGTTGAAGCTGCCTCTATAATTCTCCAAGAAATTTGAAGCCTCTTTGTCATAGTCACTAAGTAACAACACTGTAGATTTGCAAAGTGATTGTTAGTATGAATCCTTTGTCGAAGTGTACGAAAAAAGACCACTTTAGCTACGCATAACTAATAGCCCTAACATCAAAAGTGGCCGCTGGGAAATGTCTGCATCCGGCAGCTAGTTCCGGTCGACAAGAGCCAAAACCGCATCTACATAGAAAACATTATTGTACAAAAGAAAAATAAGTGCCTTCCCAGTGGTTTCATATCCAACAGACAAGACAAGAAATAATTTTTTGAAAGAATTTTTTTACCAAGGCACCGTATAGAAACAACATGTGGTTTCAATTCTCCTCAATGGGAGCTGGTCTCTCAAATAGGCTAACACTTCGTATCTAGAAAAATAGAACTTTCTTGTTGGTGTAAGGTGTAGAAAACCCAGACAAAGATAGAACTCAAAGGGAACTCACACAGCAAATAATGTAGAAAAATGTGACCAAGTGTATAGATCCAGAGTGATCTAATAGGCAACAAAAGGTGAAGAATGGTAGGAAAAACCCTCCTATTTATAACAAAATATTGGGTCATTCTAGATCTTTGTGCATGATTAAAATAATGTTAACCAAATCTAGATCCACCTTTTATGGAATATTTTATTATATTTGTTGGAGGGAAAAGGTATTTGACTTGGGTCAAATCCCTTTATTTGTAAATAATAAATAAATAAATGATTTATTTATCATTTTATGGAAGTGGTTGAATGATAATCAAATAAATAATGATTTATTTAATTATTTGTGGGTGATTTAGTCATATTTAACAAGGAATATTATTTAAATAAGATTTAAATAATTATTCCTAGAAAATAATAAGATAAATAGAGATTTATCTAATTAATTTCTTTGTTTTGGGTTAAACATGATGAGGAACAATAATTAAATTATTGTTTAATTAATTATTCCATGAGGAAAATCAAACAAATATAGATTTGTTTAATATTTCCTTTTGGGGTTTCCTGTTTAGACCATAAACACCCTAATAAATGTGGTTTATTAAGTTATTTAACATAGTGAAAGAAATTTTACTTAGGGTAAAATTGGTCTTACATGGTGTACTTGGGTCCATCTAATGATAGTAGGTTAGATGACCAAAAAATGGTGTAACATATTTCCCCCCAACGTGCGAGTGTTAGGAGAAAATCGTATGACCAAAGTACGTTGTAAGAACTCAATCACCAGACATCAAAAGGGAAGTCAGAGAGAGAGATGCAAGGTAGACTAATGTGCTGAAGAACTAGACCCTGAGGAGACGAGACTCGAAGGTGCAACAAGTCTCTTTTTATGAGAGGGTACCTGTGCTAAAGGCGGCGGGGGAGGCATACCTATGCCCGCCAAGACAAAGTACAAAAGAATAGTGTGTCCAGTAAACAAGGGACCGAACTATAAAGTACAACTGGCATAAACATGAGCCAGATAAAAATACAATGAGGGATCCCACATACATGTTGTGCCTGGGATAATAGCTAGGACTTATACAAGAATATCTGAGTACATGAGATACAAATACAGCCCAGATGCCCCCTATACGCGGGGAAGGGCTCACAAAATCTGACTGATACATGTGAATCAAAGAGGCGCTGCAAGCGGATAAGGCCGACATCATCAAATATATGGAGCTGCATCAAGGGTGGCAATGAAGAGGTCATTCGGGCATGTGGGGGGCTACCTGCAGGGCCACCCCCTCATGAGGGCTGAGACGTCTCACACGTACCCGGGAATCGCCAAGAGCTATTGCTGCATCACTGAACCATCAAGTAGATGGATCTCAATCATGCTGAAAGGAGCTGGAGTGGAGAAACAATCAAGTCAAAGGGAAATGAGAGAGCCCTTTTCCTGATCCGAGGCCCCGAACAAGAGTGGAAGCTGGAACCAAGGTACACCACCTTCTAGACCTGTCTTATGGAATGAAGGAGCTGATGTCGACAGAAGGAGGTCCGCCATAGGTGAGGCAATCAGAGATCCTCAACTAAGGCACGAGAGAAAATAGTAGAGCGACGGACAGACTGATACCAATGATGATGGTGGAATGGAAGGGACTGAGTAGCAAATCGACGACTTCCCTTGTTAGAGCATAAAGGGCATGAATGAAATGGCAGTGACTAACACAATATCATAAGGGATAGGGAACAGTGGGACTGAAGGCCATAATGTGCGACACAAGAGAGAGACCAAGCAATGAAGGATGGAGGGCTATAGCGGGGTACAAAGGGACTCGGGATAGACTCCATGAATGCAATTATGACTCAACTTGGATGCTCTAAACAAGGGTGACTCGATGGTGCTGCCACACAGTAAAGGCCCAATGGGGGACCATGAAAACATGAGTACAAGATGGTAACTCACAACGAAAATCGACACGAACAAAGACAAGTAAGGAGGCAAAATGGTGCCCCAAGTACAAGTGTCGTAAGTGAAGAAATGTGATTTTAAGGAGAGGTGAAGTGACCCTTCTTGGACAAAATGTGTCCTAGTGTAGTATCAAATCACAAAAAACTAACAAATACCCATTTGAGGGCTCGGTAAGAGCTTTCCAATGGTGCAGACGGTTTGTCAAACGGAGCTACGGTATGGTCGCAGCAGGCGAAAGAAGAAAAAAGGGTTCTCTTTTAATAAGGCAGTTTTCCCTCCAAATCCACTCATTTGCTAGTGTTGCTGTGGTGAATGTAGAGAGGAGAGAAGGCCCTAAATCTTGCGGCGATCGTAGTGGAAAAACCGACCGTTGGAATCGAGATCTGTCAGTTGCAGGTAAGAGGCCTAACCTTACTCTTTCATTTTAATGGATTGAAAGTTCAGATTAGGGCCCAGCAGCTCAGGAACAGACCCCCTTGCATATTTTCGGCCGGGTCGCACTTTTTGGGCCAAAATATGCGACTTGGGATGCAAGTTTTGAGCCAAAAGGTGCGACCTGGCCCAGGATTTGGCAGAAAAGTGTGACCTGGAGGAGGACGGGATTTGAGTGCTGTTTTATGGCTGAGAGTTGGGTTTTTGTGTTTGGTTACAGTATTCCCTATCTGTTTACTGACAAAGGTGATGTTTTTGTGCAGATATGGTAGATATACAGGTTAACTAGAGAGAGAGAGACCTGGGTACATTACGGGCAGAGATCCAGGCAGATCAGGGTGTCCGTCGTGTGTTGGCCAGGTTTGGGGTTCTAAAGTTTTTGGAGAACCCGTTGATGAGAGATGGAGAGCCCTTGTTGGCCCAGATTATCAGTTATTGGGATCCAGAGCATGAGGTCTTTGTAGTGCAGGGGCACAGGATCGAACTGACAGTCCAGGATGTGTATTTTTTGACAGGTCTCCCGCCACTTGGAATGGTGGGAAACACGCAGCCAGTGTTACCGCGGGGGTGGAACATCATGGAGTTTGTGGAGCGGCATTGTCGACCGGGTCTCCAAGTCAAAGGGACACGGATACCGATCGGGGACCTAGAGAGACTGGAGACCCGGGCAGTGGCCGTAGCGGTGCTGCGGATCCTGGGAAACCGGGCGTTCCATCACATCACTGGGGGGCAGATGATGATCGTAGAGAGTGTGTTGAGTGGGACCTACTATGGGTGGGCCCAAATGATGTTGGTGTCATTAAAACGACATCTATCGCTGTGCAAGCGGCAAGTGAATCACGATTGGTCGTATGGGACTTTGTTGTGTGCCTTCCTTTTTGAGAAGATCCCGACCTTACGACCTCGTATACAGCTCTCAGATGGGGGCCCGAGAGAGCCCAGGATGCGCCGGTGGGGGCGGCTACTGTGTAGAGGAGGGGGAGGGGCGGTCAGATGAGTGTTTCGACTAGAGTTCTTTGCCCATTGGGATCAGATGCCATTATACATAGACGACTATCCCTATAGTGGGATGAGTTATTGTGGGGATCCGGACCTACCACTTTCGCCTAGTCGAGTATGGGGACCTGATGGTAAGTGATAAGTAACTATTCTTTTTTGGGCATGTTAAAGTTAGTGAATATTAGATAGGGTACTGATTCATGTACTTTTGGTATGCAGATATAGCTCCGGTAAAACTGGCCAGATATATGGGACGACCGGCAGCATCTGGAGCTGCAAGTACGAGTGGAGCGAGAGCAACGCATAATGAGGATGCAGCCACCCTCCTGGAGGACATCCGCCGTAGATGTGAGAGGTTGCTGACCGGTGTTTCAGAGCGCGGGTGGCAGGAATTAGACGACCAGTACATAGAGCCATGTATTGGGCTACCCTCAGAATGGCGAGGGGTCATGCGGCGCATGGCGATGGCCGGTCAGGGGATACGAGATCTACAGGCTGCAGGAGCAGAGCCATTGGCTCAAGATCCACCAGATAGTGATTAGGTGTGGGGCATGTGGTGCCCCCTAGTGTGTATGTAGGGGCAGGTGGTGCCCCCAGTTTTGAGTTTTTTGTAACATGCAATGGGCATGTCATATGTATCAGAGTAGATGGACTCTAAACACATGTTTTGCGACACATATTATGGATATGCATCTTGTTTAATGATTATGAATGTTATTGTATTGTATAAAATGCGTGTGATAAATGCCAATATAGAACATGGTTTGCAATGTTATCTACATAGTGATTTTGTTCTCGAGGTACATGGTTGAAAGTTATGGTTTCAAATTCATGTATCAAGAGTTTCACTCTTAAATATCATCTAAACAGCACAGGATTATGCACACGATAGACACCATTTATTTGCATGACAATAAGTAGGGAATCTATACGAACATGTAGATGAAGGATGCGATGAGAGAGGGCATCGGCTAAAAGATCCCGCACTGCATCGTATTCGGCCTGATTTTTGGTGGCAGGACCAATGCAGACCCCGTTTGAGAGAACAAGGGCATGCAAGGGGGTGAAGATGGCCCAACCTGCCGAGGCGAGATTCCGGGAGTAACGACTTGCACCATCGGCGTAACCGATATAGGGTGTGGACGGGAGGTCCTGCGGAATAGTGTTACAAGACAAAAAATGGGGGGAAGAGGGACAATGACGGCAGCATGAGTGTACAGAAGACATCGAGCAGCAACTGCGGGATGGAGTGCGATGGGCAGGATGGCTATGAAACCAGAGATTTTGGGTTCGATCCCCAGTGGAGTCGCCAATTGTTAGTATGAATCCTTTGTCGAAGTGTACGAAAAAAGACCACTTTAGCTACGCATAACTAATATCCCTAACATTAAAAGTGGCTGCCAATATCTTCAGATATACAGTTAGTTGATCAAGACAAGAGCTGCAAAAAACCAGATCTATGCATAGAATGACATTAAGTAGTAAAAAGAAGGGTTTGCTCCATATATCCAATAGACAAGACATGAACAATTTTTGAAAGAATTTTTTGTATTAAGGGCACCTGGGAGGAAAACAAGAAGATGTTTCTAATTCTCCTCAATGGGATGGGTTCTTGGAAGTCCTCAGCACTTCAGATCTAGCATTTCTCTCTCCTGTTGGTGTAGAAAACCCAGACAAAGATAGAACTCAAAGGGAGCTCACATAGCAAATAATGGAAAATATGACAATGACAATGGCTCAAAGTCAGACCAAGAGTTTAGATCCAGAGTGATCTAATAGGCAACAAAAGGTGAAGAATGGTAGGAAAAACCCTCCTATTTATAACAAAATATGGGGTCATTCTAGATCTTGGTGCATGATTAAAATAAAATTAACCAAATCTAGATCCACCTTTATTGGAATATTTTATTATATTTGTTGGAGGGAAAAGGTATTTGACTTGGGTCAAATCCCTTTATTTGTAAATAATAAATAAATAAATGATTTATTTATCATTTTAAGGAAGTGGTTGAATGATAATCAAACAAATAATGATTTATTTAATTATTTGTGGGTGATTTAGTCATATTTAACAAGGAATATTATTTAAATAAGATTTAAATAATTATTCCTAGAAAATAATAAGATAAATAGAGATTTATCTAATTAATTTCTTTGTTTTGGGTTAAACATGATGAGGAATAATAATTAATTATTCCATGAGGAAAATCAAACAAATATAGATTTGTTTAAATTTCCTTTTGGGGTTTCCTGTTTAGACCATAAACACCCTAATAAATGTGGTTTATTAAGTTATTTAACATAGTGAAAGCAATTTTACTTAGGGTAAAATTGATCTTACATGGTGTACTTGGGTCCATCTAATGATAGTAGGTTAGATGACCAAAAAATGGTGTAACAGTGATGCATGTATTGTCTCAAAGCAAGTTTCATTACTGATCTCACAATCAGCCATTGAACGTAGGATACTACTAATACCCTTTCTTGAGACCCTGCATCTCAACCCAAGTGATTGAATGCAGCTCAAAAATGATGCAAAGGGATAGTTTCCAGTCTCATCCTTGATTAGATCAAGGGTCCTCTGCCCTGTGACGTGTCTTTGCTTCAAATCAACATTTTCATTTAATCCTTGCCTATGCATTAATCTTGAAACAACATGTGTTGAAATTTCATGCATACCTTGGATCAACTGATGTGTGGGAACCTCTTGATAGAACACAATATTTCTTCCACCTGGATCAATGATGCCTCCAACTACTGGCAAGAAATATGGTCTCCTTTATTCAAGCATACCAGCGCTGGTATCTTCCTTCTCCTCCTCATGCGTCTCCCGATTCATGCATGGGACTCCATATGTTAAGAGCTCAAGACTTCCTTGCAAAGATGCAAGTGCCTCTTCTCTAGATGCAAGCACCTTAGCAGCAGATGGTGAAAATGGATATCTCTTTCCCAAGGTGACAAGATTGACATTCTCCTTTGTTTCCTTGGGAGATGTCTCTTTGTAGTTCATCTTTTTCCTCTCCTCATCAAACTCCTTGAGATTTTCTTCAATACTCTTCAATGTTTGAAAAAGAAGCAATGATATCTCTTCTTCAGTCATTCTCCCTGCTTTGTGATGATATGAAGTGTATAATTCTTCCTCTTCATCTTGAAACCCTTTAGGAGTTTCTTTGCATCTCTCTTCTTCATTGCTATACCTCTCACATTCTTCAAAGAAAGTTGGCATAATGGATCTATGAGGAGATATAGGACTCTCTGGTCTTCTACTTTGCTGATAGGAAGTGCTAGGGATTCCTTTCTCTTCTTGTAACCTCTTTCATATTTTACTGCATCTTTCTTCTTCTCGAAACCCTCTAGGAGTCTCGGTGCATCCTCTTTCTCTCTTCTAATCTACCTCTTTAGAGAGGCCCTTCTTAGATCTGAACACTGATGAAAGTAATCTCATCCTATCCATCATTCTGATATCAGTTTCTTCCCTCTACTTCTCTGATAGCTTGATCTCATAGGTTGTGCCAGAGATCATGCTCTGATACCACTGTAATGTTCCTTTTTAGGAACAGCTCATGAATCATGCACTGAAAAATGAATTTTCAGGAAAATATGCAATGGAATAGTAAAATTACTCTTGGATCCTTTATATAAGACAATAAACAAACAAAATCCAATATTTGAGCTGAAACAAACAAGACTAGGTGGGTTAAACAGATCTCCAACACCTAGTTATCTTCAAGAGAAGGCCCAATGAGGGGTTGCAGCAAAGTAAAACTCTCTACTGAATTATAGAGAGCTATAAATGCATTAAATTTGATGATAGACACTCAACAACTTATTTCAAGTACAGTAGCAACTCAGATATGAATTTAGGATCCAAAAAGTGGGGAAAAGCAGTGATTTGACCCTAAAATAGATGTATTCAGAAATATGCATAAAATTAAGGGAAATGGAGGGATTTTATTTTATATTAGGTCGTGAGGGACCTATTCTCCGAATTTCAGCTCAGAAAAATCATTCTAGATATGTTAAACAGTTCCTTCATCCCCGGATATGCTTAAAAATGTTGATTTCCCATGACTTTGAGTATGCAGAAAGTGGTTGAAACATGCAGAGTGTAATTTCTAAAGAAATTAGATAAAATATGTTTGAAACATTATATCTGAAGTTTATGATAATAGAAAATGAAGAAAAATAGAGATTCAGCTCCTTTTATACATCAAATAGATCACCTGACAAGGGGATTTCATGAAAGAACAAATACAAGTATCAGATTTGTAGAATATGGATCTGAAAAATGCAGAATCACTGAAAGTATGAGTATGTGAGATGAAATTTGAAAAACTATAGAAGAGAGCTGCAATACAAACTTTCTGGAAGAAGGGATGGCCTTTCCTCAAGGAAATAAGCACCAAACTAGGGTAGAAACCCTGCTACAGCAATGCACTGGAAAAATGGCGCAGTTTCTAAAGTATAATGTGTAGATGATGTTGGAAGTTCTTTTGGCCTGATGCCAAGATCTAGAACTGAATCTCAATGCTTCCTCACTATCTCCCAGAGAAAGGAATGCTCCCTTTCCTGCAAAACTATATTTGGAAGTGGTGTTGAAAACCCCTCACTGCAACACCTTGCAACAAAGCAATTCCTGACCAACAAAAAAAGGTTGTAGCTAGAGGAGGAAGCTTGGCCTCAAGCCTAGATATGAGGCATTTCAAAACATACTCCTTCAAGAGCTCCTCAATGAAGGAGGAGGAATTCCTAAACAAGAGATTCCTCTCTCTCTAGCTAAGTAGCCAAGAGAGTTTGAGTTGCCTAAAGAATCTCAAAATCGAATTATCTTCAACAACCTTTCCTTGTGGCCTTCCTCTTCATTTTATAGCATTAGGGCTTTGAAAACCTTAAACCACCTCCAATGAGTTAACCCTTTTCACATGAAGGGTCTCCATCTAAAATTGCGCTGATCAATAAGGAGGTTCAATGCATCTAGACACTGTTGTGATTTGGTCCTGTTGACCTATTCAACCTTCTTCATTCCTTTTCACACCTAAGTGTATTTTATTGAAATGTGATTTTTCCATGTTCACATTGGGAATTGATTTATTTTGCTGATTAGGAGTTTTATAGTTCCCCATTTACACTTTTATTCATGAGTTAAGCAAACTGAAATTAAAAAATGCAATATTCCCATTAGCTGCAAAAATTGGGAATATTACAGATTTCAATTTTGAGGTAGAAAAAATTGAGGTGAAGACAAAATTTCTTGGTGGGGATCTGGAAGAAGAGATATACATGAATAAACTAGAAGGTTTTGTAGTGAAGCGTAAGAAAGAACTGGTACGTAGGTTAAAAATGTCTCTGTATGGGTTAAAGCAATCACCAAGGATGTGGTATCAAAAATTTGATGCATATATAGGACGATTGGATTCATAAATATAAAAGAGGATCACTATGTATTTTAAATTAATTAGTGATCGTGTTATTTATTTGGTCTTGTATGTGGTCGATTAGAGATAAAAATGAAATTATATATGATTTGAAAACCCAATTGTCTTGTAAATTTGACATGAAGGATCATGGTGTTGCAAACTATAATTTTTTCATGGAAATTAAACGATATTTGGCAAACATGAAGCTCTAGTTGTCAATACAGTATAAAAAAGGTTTAATATGTGTGATAGTAAACCAATGAAGGTTCCTATTCCTGTAGGTGCAAAGTTATGTGGCGCTAAACAATGTCCCAAGACACAGGAATAGGAATAGGACATGTCCTATGTTCAATATGTGGGTGCAGTTGGTAGCCTGATATATACAATGGTATGTACCATACTAGGCATTGCGCATGAGATGGGATTATTGAGCAAGTTTATGTCAAAATTAGGGGAGGAGCATTCGACAACAGTGAAGTAGGTTTTTAGGTATTTGGATGGAACTAGTGAATATCGTTTTTGCTACCAAGTAAGACCAAGATTGGAAAAGTGTTGGACATACATGGATTTTTTGATGTACATTAGGTTAGAGATTTGGATCAGAGAATATCTACAAGTGGGTATGTTTTTAACCTATTTGGAGGAGAAGTTAATTGGATGAGTAAGAGACAATATGTAGTGACACTTTTGACTACAGAGACTAAATATGTGGTAGCCACTCACGCAAGAAAGGAATCATTTTTGTACAGATATTGTGTTTAGGTATGGGGTTGGTACAACGAGCTATAAGAATATATTATGACATCAAAAGTGCAATTTTCTTGGCAAATAACCCTTCTTATCATTTGAAGACAAAGTACATTGATGTTAAATATCACTTTATGAGGGAAATGATTGAAGAAAAAAACGTGTTGCTGGTAAAGGTGGACACTTTGAAGAATGTTTTATATGCATTAAAAAAGTTTGTGAGCATTGAGATGTTTTCTTGGTGTAGAGAAAAAATGGGTGTTACAACCCTGAATCAACAACTATGCATTCTTGCAGCCCTCTGTGTGGAAAGAAAACAACAAGAGGAATATTGTTGCATATGTGTTATGTTATTTCCACAAGTAGTGCCATGTGTATGTTACGTAGGGCACAGTGGAGGTGCCACACGGGCCATGGTAACCCACCTTTATGGGGTCCAAGGCAGTGCCTTGGGATTTTTTTTATTTTATGCGGAACCAATAATGGTTGTGTGGACCCAAGGATTCATAGTGGACCTAACGTTGGGGGAAGACCAAAGTATGGTAGGCAAATATACCCATGGTTTTTCACATGGTTTTTGGGCATGATAGTTTTTCCCATGGTATTTTGTAGATTTCGTCAAGGGAACTATAGTTATGTTCAAATATAGGGTTAATTGATTGGGGTTTATGAATGCTTTGGAATGTATATAATTTATTGTAACACTGAAAGCAATATAATGAAAAATCCATCTGGTTTTCGAGGTTTTGGTTTCCAGGTGAAAATCTATGTATATATCTTATGTTCTCACCATTGCATATTTTTTTTATTTTTAAGAATTTTTTTGCAGGTAATTTTTTTACAAGGTTAAAAAATACAATGTAGAGAGGTTGTATGTTAAGGTTGTGATGATTATACTGAAATTTCTTTCACCTTCTAACTAAACGATGAAGAGAATAAATTGTTTAGTCTAGGATACTACCTTATGAATTTGTTTTGTTGAGATAAATGAAATTATAGGCATTTTTATTAGATTTGGTATACTATAGAGCTAAACTCTAAGACTAACAATGTCACTACAGGGATGAGACTTATAAAAAACATGATGTTTCCACATATAACGTTATCCTAAAATAACATCACAAACGTCAAGTGGTGAAACATCACATAGTACCTCATCTTTAAAGGCTTTGATTCCATAGGAAAGATGGTAATAATGGTTGGCACAAATGTATCGCCCATGGCTCAATCGACCAATAATGTATGGATATGAATGTGGTATTATTAGCAACTTAAATTCCTTGATGACCTCAACTAAAATTAGATTTTTTAATGATAAAATTTATTGGGGTCTCATTCACCCACATCTAAGAGTGGAATATGCACTCCCCCTCTTTACAATCTTCTAACTCTTCTAGTTGGATCATTATTGTTGTGATGATAGCAGTATGTTCTACATTTATGATCTTATTTCCTTTATCTAGCTTTAAATCCGAATCAAAGTTAGATTATATTTCATTTTCTTTAATCTTTGTCAATAATTATTTTTCCCAATGGCATTCATCAATGTCGTGCCAAGGGAATTTGTGGAGATCACACCACATTACGTTGTCATTTTCTAACTTCCCATTACCATTATTGGTATGTGACTTGGCTCGGTTGTCTTGAGGTTATCTCTCCTTTATTTTTCCCTTGATTTTTGAGTTTTGGCTTCCTTTTCCTAAATTATGTTGCAATGGATTTGTAGACCCAAACATCTTCATATTCTTCTACTTTAATTTATTCTCACTTTTGACACCATATCGATAGCCAGCTCCCCATGAGGATATGTATAAGATATCCACGTTTATTTTTATGTACCTATGTATTCCTTTGTGGTACTTCAAAATTAGGTTTTGCTTGGAGTCTTTCATACCTAAATTTTAGTGCAATGTATAAAATATTAGTGTATTATGACATTTTCTGGTCTCTTTCCTATCGTAGGGTTTTCCATAGTGTGTATTGGTCATCATAGTACCTATAGCATATAATTCCTTCTTAAGGGGAACAACAAGTTTGGCCCATGTAGAGATTTCATTGAACATCCTAAATTCATCTTCGATATGTCTCTCCTAGTAACCTTCCCACCAAACTTTGACACGAGGAAGGGATTTCAAGAGCCTGAAGGCAATATTTTCATTATCAAAACAATTTTGGATAAACTTATAGCCCTATAATAGATTTAATCGTTTCTCCATAGCATTGGCGTCTATTTTTCCTTCAATTTTTGGTATATTAATGCTAAATTCTAACTTGAATGGTTTTGCTCCTCCAAAATTGTCGGTGATTGAAGGTTCCTCAACTACTATTGGAGGTCATTGAAGAATCTCGGAAAAATTGTCCATCATTGCATTCCTATGTCATGAGAGTGGATTCTAAAGCAAAAAATTTGTAGGATCTTAGAATCCGTTACCCTTTTCTTCTACCACAGGAAGCTACTTGGGTTTGTGAGACAGATTTTTCCCAAGTTAAACTATCTTAACACTGAACTCTCTATACCCTGACCTCATCTGGGAGGGACATGCATCAAAGAATTACAAGGTTTGGTTTTCTATGATACCACTGATCTAGGTTGTATAAGGAATGAAAGGAAAGGAAAGAAAAAAAATGAAACACACAAGGAGATATATAATATTGAAAAAAATAAGATTCATTTGATAAATTAAATAACAGAATATTATAGAACAAAAACTAGCGAGAATCAGGGTATTTATATCTAAACAGAGGGATGGAAATTATGTGCATTCACAAAAAATATTACAAGAGGCTGACAGGATTCCATTTTAATGTAAAGAAATAAAACTAGTATTTTAAAAACCATAACCATAGAAGATGAAATGCCAAAAGGTTTGGATCATGGACATGATTAGTTAGTAGTAACATCTACATCCCAGGAGTGCAAATTTCCCATACAATATCCATTTAGGGCATATGATAGCTTGCTGGAAAGAACTATCTGATGACTACAATATTCTAACAAGGCCAGGGATTCCATGGCAACCCTTAACTCCTTGAATTACCAAAAATAATTGTTTGGGGCCTCAAAATGACCCTAAAAGTTTGGGACCCAAAAATCATAGAAAGAATTCCAATAAGATAGATAACCATTGAGGTAGTGAAAGAGGTGAGTCACCACTGATATCCATCTAGATCATCAGGAGAGCAAGATTACAAAATCTACCAAATGATTAATTTTTTGGATATGATTGTAATATTTAGACTTAAAACATGTTGTCTATCTCCATCCCAACTCCATATGTCCACTCAATTTACACCTTTCATTCTTCAAATGTGTTTTTTCTATTGAAACTACATATTTATTCTTGGTTCAAGGCTATGAAAAAACCCCAACTTGCGTAGCTTGTAACACAAAAAATATGTGACGATTGATTCTAAAATTTGGAAAATATGCCTCGTAATTTCCTCTATATAACCTTATAATTAACATGAAATTTCAATATCTAAAAAAGGGGTTGTTGAAGTAATGGTAAGATGGTGAATTTGAAAGATAAATAGTGAGACTGCTCGGGTGTAAAACAGTTAAGAATAGAGTGCACTTTTAAGGCACTCATTGAAATGACATCGGTTGAAATGTGGAATAGCCTTATGGGATACATGTGGGGTAGTGTGGGGAAAAAATGAGTTTATAGTGGTAGTGGTGAGAATTGACATTGTGTCATGAAAGTGCAAGCTCAATTGCACTATTCATAGAAAAATGTGTGTGTGTTTGAGAGGGAGAGAGATAAATTGAGGATTGTCCACACTAATACCAATGTTAGTAGCCAAGTACATGAATAATGTAATAAACCAAGATACACACAATGTACAACAAATATGGGCATGAAGAACAACTACAAAAGTGATAATTAGGATGAGTTACACAAAACCCCTTATTCATTTGGAGGACCTCCTCCAAATAGCTCATGTATCTAGTAAATTACTATATACATATTCTCACACATTACACATTGTGTTCCTATTATGACACCATTTTCATCCACTTTCATAGAAAAAATTTGTTTTTAATAAAAACATGACCACTTACCAACAGAATGAAGATAATAAATTTATATAATATAAGAAATATCTTACTTATCTATGGGGAACCAAGGTCAAAAAATGTAGTTAGCTAAACTTATCACTATGTAGCAAATTAATTATATAGGCCACATAATTTGTCTATGTAATCATTTTTCTACTTTCATAGTCTTCATGAACACTGCTAGTGCATAAAATTACATGATCTAGTAATTTCCACACAAACGTGAAGCTAGGAAAAGCTAAAAACTCACATTGTTTGTCAACTATGATAAATCTTTGTTGTTGTCATGGAAATTTCAAAAATAAGTCAAATATTTACATTCTTAGCAGTGTTTGACATTATAAGAAATATATTTATACATGTTTCTAATCATAAATGAGTATTTAATCATCATTATTCATATATTCTCTCCTAACCCCTGACTCCTTTCATTCCACATATGCATTTGTTTACTAGTTGTTACTAGTAACACAAAATTCATTTGTTTTGTATTATAATTTCCATGGTATATACATTAATTTTTTTGTATTGATGTTTAACTGAATATTGAAAATATATATATGACAATTAAATGATACTATTTTATGATCAATATTAGATCATTATATTTTTTCGCATATATCTCAATACCTTTAGAGTAAAAGAAGTGGAGGAATATGCCCACTAGAACATTTTTATTAGCGAAATAATTTTGAGGGATCAAACCAAATTTTTTGGGGGGTTTTTTGCCTAAGTGCGCACCTTTTTGTAATATTCTTCACATGGAGACGTTTCCAATGGCACAAGAATTATCTCATTCAAGATTCCTATGCAAAACTTATACCACTCCAAAGTTGACCTTCTTGTTTTCACCACCATAATTGAAGAGGATGTCACGTTAACCCCTTTACTCATGGAGAAGGGGATATGTAGGTCATCATGATAAAGAAGACTCTAGAAGAGTTAATATCTTAGCTATAACTAAAAGTTGAAGGAGTCAATCTTAACGACTATTAGGCTATCGATTTTTGTTATAACCAAGCCACTAGGAGGAAAAGAGGTTCCATTCTATTTAAGATAATTTTTCTTTGTAGATCAACGAAGTAGTTGTAAGTGGATAGGAATAGAGAAAATAGAGTGTATTTGTGCATTGTAGCAACCATGGACCACATTTCTCACTTCTTTATACATGCGTCCATTTTCCATTTAGATAAATAGAGCTGAGAAACCTCATCTTCCATCTAGGTTTACTCTCGAAATAGTTATGAGATTATATTTTGTTAATTTTTGGTTTGTGACATTTATTACATTTTTTTCTATTTTCCATATAATTATAATTTGCATGCATATGCAATAACAATAATTTACAGATCCAAAAATCTAAGGAAATTTAAAACCTCATAATGCATAGCATCATTTTCAAATAAAATTTTAGAGATAAATTCCAACTATATGTTAATTTCCCATGTTTTTTTCAAAAAACAAATTACCAAATTTATCTTTTCTCTAAAATGATTCACCTAAATATTATAGTACAAAAACACTTTACTCTTAAGAAAAATCACCAAATTTTCTCAACTTCCTCTTCTCATGTAGGTGTAATAAGAATTCCATAGTCAATAATCTCTACAAGTATGAATGCTCACATTACATGCTTATGAGTACTTAGTCAAAATTCTCAATCCAATACATTGGAATATCTCTATATCAATAATCAAATCTAATACTATTATATATGTGTGCTTAGTATGTCTAGTTGGATTACTCAATCAAAACTTTGCAAGGTGTTGTACTTCAAGTCAAAATTCTTTTGTTGCATGGTCAAAATCACTCTATTCGATCAAAACATTTATTTTGTCATTTATAAGTGTTCTTATTGGATGTTTGGTGAATTCTCCAAACAATCTCAAAATAATTTCAACCTCTTTGGCAATGTTTACAAATATGCATTACACATTATAGGAAAGAAAACTTTGACTCACTATTCAAGGGCTCTATGTACGCATTACTCAACTTGAGTCAACTATGACACGACTCAATGGCTAGACTCTACTAGTACGATTCTCTAACTATTGCTATGAATTAATTAAAAAATCTTATCTCTAATATGAAAAAATGTATTATTAGAAAATTTTATTAATAATAATAAGTTTAATATAATATGAAAACATATATTATTATTAGTAATAAATAAAATATAAATCATAAATAAATTATTTTAGTATAGAAAGTTAAATAATATAAAAAATGTGTAGACAATATAATTTATAAATAAATATTTGAAAGTAAGATATTATATATATATATATATAACAATTGAAAATTATAAATTTTGATAGATAAAATATTTTAAGTAGTCTTATTATTTTACATTTTAGTCTTTTTTTAAGTATATGTTTAAGCTATATCTTGTTTGGACTCGAGAAAAGATGTGTTGAAATTGCAAGCTTAAATTATGTGATGTACACAATCCAAGTGCTCAAGTAAATTTTGAAAAAGTTAAATCCATTTTATACATTAAAAAATGCAATTTAAAGGATTAAAACTTACACACAGTGTATGTGTGTGTGTGTCAACCATAATTATAGATCTATCAAGCTTTCAAAGGGATTAAATCTGTGGAGGTGGAAACTTTTTAGTCAAAATTTTCACTCTAAAAGGGGTTTGCACCTCAAGAGATTTCATCTTTCTTCCCTCTTACTAGATTCATGGTTAAAATGGATCATTATAATCTAAAATTTGTTGGAATGTGTAATTCCTACTTTTTTGTGGTGTTGACTCTCCATGTAAGGATTTTGTTCCTATATCATAGCAGGTAGTTAAATCTAAATATTCCTAGTTTGGTGTGTGGTTGAGATATTCTCTCAACCACCTTATTGTGCATCCAAGATAGTTTTCCTAACTTGAGACTATATTTCATGTATATATATGAAACCATTTTGATTAATATAATAGAGTGTATATAGTGATATTTTATCTTGGTATGAGAGCCCATACGGGCCTGGACCTCGGCCCCTCTTGGGCTAAGGGAAATAAGAGTATATCGATATTTATTTTTTTTAGTTTTTTGTTTGTCCATCGAGGTAGGTTATGAGGCTCTGGCGATTTGGTGAGGCTGCATGATTTGTTTGGTTTGGAGGCTACATGGTTTGTCTTTTATGAGATCAACATTGTGGGAGCAGTAGCTTCGTAGGAGAAGGAAACCTCTGGTGCTATTCATACCTATGCGTGATGGCCAAGTTGGCATCAGCGAACTCGTGACCCTTTGTTTCAGGCACACACAGTGCCACAAAGACGAGGATCAAAGAAAATACAGTCGTCCTTCATATGAATTCAGTGCCTTTGAAGTCAATTACAAGGCATATTATTAGTACTAGTTTATTATCGGAGTTTGTGAAGAAGAATCTAGTTTTGGTAATACGTGTAATGCTTAGAAGTTTGGTGAGGTCGATTCTTGTCTGTTAGGTCCCTATATTACTAGTATAGTCCCTTATTGTTATTAGTGTAACCCCCTTATTGTTATTATTGTACCCTTGTAACCCTCATTTTGCTATTATTGTTCCCTTAAATTATTATTGTTAGGTCAGCTAGGTTTACATTGTGGCCCACTAGGATTCCATTATGGCCACATGGACTCCTACATATAGAAAGGAGGTTTTGTAAATTGTATCATCCAAGAATTTTTCATTTATGTAATGTATTGGAGGTTGCCCCCTTGTATTGGCTTATTTCTAAGGCGTTGATATCTCTTTTCTTCTATTTTTGGAGCCGGTTACGCAACATTTTGTATCAGAGCTTTGGATTCTACAGTTTCGCTGCTCCAAACAGGTCATTGTGGCATTTTCGTTATAACTTTTTTTCTACGAAGTTTCAGACGCTGAAATTTTTAGGGTGCAAAGCTGAAATCCTGAGGACAATCATCTAAAAATTTTAGAGCTTGGTTCACAATAGTTTCGTAGATATGATCTGTGGAAGTTAGGTCTTTTTTCAGGCTCCTAAACAGGTCATCATGGCATTTGCGCTATAAAGTTTTTTCTATGAAGGTTCAAAATATGAAATGTTTAGGGAGTGAAGCTAAATCCTAAAAAAACTCGTCACAAAATTTCATAGCTTGGTTCGCAATATTTTTGGAGATATGATCTATGTAAGTTATTGCTTTTTCAGGCTCCCAAATTTCATCTCAAAGAGGTGATCGTCGTAAAATTTCAATAACTCTCTCTCTGAGCATCGGATTGGAGTGCCGTAAAAATTGGTCGCAAGTACACGGACTTTGGTTTCTTGGCTATCAATTTCAGAGGTGAAGGATGAAAAAGTGACACGTGACAAGTCGTACAAGTTCACTCTACTGAACCAGTCCATAATTAGGTCATTGTGGGAGATTGGACATAACTTTGTCTTGGAGAATCCAAATCAGGTCAGACCTGTGGCATTCAAAAGAGAATTTAGAGGGCTACGTCAATGCTGAATTTCAGATATTTAAGGGTCGCAATCACAGATATAATCCAATTTAAATATCGATATCCTAAAAAGCAAGAAAAAGGTGTGTATTTTTTTTCCGAATTGCATAAGTCTTGTTTGAAAAATTAATTTGAATTGATTCCAAGGGAATTTTGGAGAATAGATATCAGTATTGGGTTCTAAAAAAGGCCCCGTAAAAATAATTCAACACCTATTAAGCCTTCAGGAGGCTCTACTATGACTCATGAAGATGAAGAATTGCAACATGATCTATCAAAATTACAAGAGCAAGTGCACCAAATTTCGCTCTCACAAAGAGCAGCAAAAAATGAAATGGAAGTTTTGAAGAAAGGCATGGAAGCAAATATGGATGGTGTGAAGAATAATATGGATGGTTTGAAGAAAGGCGTGGAATCTAAGATATATGACATGGAAGCTGGCATGGAATCTAAGATGGATGACATGGAAGCTAAAATGGAAAACATGAAGAATGATCTAAAAGAAAACATAGAAGGTTTGACAAAGTTGATACAAGAAATGTTTCCTAATGGTGAAAAGATAGTAGAGGAAACTCATGATGAGAACAAAATAAATGTTAATTGTGATATGAGAACAAAATAAATGTTAATCGTGATAAAGCTTGGCGGGAAGAACCACCATATTCCAAAAATGGATATGAGGAATTTTGATGGAAAGGATCTTGTAACATGGATACTACAGCTGGAACAATACTTTGATCTCCATAATGTGAAAAACACACAAAAGGTACGCATTACAACTTTACATTTAGAACAAAATACATTTGTATGGTATCGATGGCTTTTCTCTCTTAAAAAAATTGTCACCTAGTCAATTTTTACGGAGGAAATGATAACACATTATGAGGATACAAAGAGCAACACCTTCTTTAGCCAATTGATAAATCTCAAACAAAAGGGTTTAGTGGGGGATCACATTGAGGACTTCCAAAAATTGAATATAAGGGTAACTGATATTCCAGAGGAACACAGGATTGATCTTTTCATAGGCACTTTAAAGGATAACATCCAACATGAAGTTCGCATTTTGGAACCTGATTCATTGGAGAAGGCATTCAGGTTGGCAAGAAAAGTTGAATGTAAAATTATGGCGACAAGGAAGCCTACCACTCAATTCTATAAAGAAGGAAGTGTTGCTACGCCTAGATTTCCACAACCTACAAGGTTGACACCACAACAATTGGAAGAAAAAGAGAAAAAGGGCTTTGCTACAGTTGTGATAGAAAATACACTAAAGGTCATAAGTGTGCTGAGAAGAAATTATTTTACATAGATTGTGAAGAGGAAGAAGAAAATGAACAAGAAGAGGACATACACCAGGAACCAACCCTAGAAGAGGAAGAAATGAATCCGACCATATCGTGTAATGCACTGGCAGGAATTACCACTCCTCAAACTCTCAAGATAGAAGTACATATCAAGAATAAAAAGGTAATAGTGTTGATTGATTCAGGTAGCACCCATAATTTTATTCATTGTAAGGTAGCCAAGGAATTAAATTGTTTCCAATACCCAACACCAGAATGTCAAGTGATGGTTGCAAATGGAGGAACTATAAATTGCTCTGGAAAATGCCATAATATCAAGCTAACCATGGGGGAATATGTATTGACTAGTCCAATGCTTTCCATTCCTATGGGAGGTGTTGATGTTGTACTAGGAGTACAATGGTTACAATCTTTGGGGACGGTAGCTTTTAATTTTCAAGAACTTTTCTTGAAATTTTTTTCAGAAGGAAAGGAAGTCGAATTACGGGGTATTGCAGGGAAGCCAGGAAGGATAATAACCTCTAATGTCATGACAAAGCTTCTAAAGAAAGAACAGCGAGGCGTAATTGCACAATTATGCTCACTAGAAGTTCCAACATCAAAATCATCTATTTCTGCAGATCTCCAACAAGTCTTGGACAATCAATCCAAGGTGTTTGAAACTCCCAAAGGACTCCCACCTATTCGTGATCATGATCATGCTATTCATTTGATTCCAGGAAGTGTTCCTCCAAACATCAGGCCTTATAGATATCCTTACTTCCAAAAGAGCGAAATTGAACGTATGATTGCAGAAATGTTAGAGGCGGGTATAATTCAACCTAGTCAAAGTTCTTTCTCTGCTCCTGTAGTATTGGTACACAAGAAGGATGGATCAAGGTGAATGTGTCCGGATTATAGGGAGCTCAATAAGCTCACCATTAAAGACAAATTTCCCATTCCTGTGATTGATGAATTATTGGATGAATTACATGGAGCAATTTATTTTACCAAGTTGGATCTTCGTTCAGGATATCATCAAATTAGAATGAAGATCGAAGATATTCCAAAAACAACATTTCGAACTCATGAGGGTCATTATGAATTTTTGGTCATGCCTTTTGGCCTTACCAATGCACCTTCTACATTTCAAGGGTTGATGAATTCCATTTTCAAACCCTTTCCTTAGAAAATTTGTGCTAGTATTTTTTGATGATATACTAATCTATAATAGGTCTTGGAAGGATCATGTTCAACATGTTGACAGGGTGCTCAAACTATTGCAGGAGAAACAATTATATGCAAAAACATCCAAATGTTTCTTTGGAGTACAAGAGGTGGAATATCTGGGTCATATTGTATTTCACGAGGGTGTTAAGGTAGACCCTAACAAAATTAAAGCCATTAAGGAATGGAAAGTCCCCACAACCATAAAGCAGTTGCGAGGATTTCTCGGGTTAACAGGGTATTATCATAAGTTTGTTAAGAATTATGGGAGAATAGCAGCACCTCTAACAACATTATTGAAGAAATATGCATTTTCATGGACTCCTGAAGCAACTAAGGCCTTTGAACATCTTAAAGAGGCAATGTGCCTAGCACCAGTCTTAGCTACGCCAGACTTCACAAAAACCTTTATTGTGGAATGTGATGCCTCAGAAAATGGAATTGGTGCTGTTTTAATGCAAGAAGGAAGACCCATTGCTTTTGAAAGTCGTCCAAACAAAGGAAAGTATTTACAGAAACCTATTTATGAGATGGAAATGTTAGCAATACTGCATGCACTAAAGAAATGGAGAACTTACCTAATGGGAAGACACTTCAAGGTAAAAACTGATCATGATAGTCTTAAACACTTTTTGGAACAAAGACTATCTTCAGAAGATCAACAAAAATGGGTCACAAAGATGTTGGGTTATGACTTTGAAATAATCTACAAAAAAGGAAAGCTTAATGTTGTTGCAGATGCACTCTCAAGAAAGAATGAAGAGGTGGAAGCATTGCTTTGTGCCATTTCTATTATCCAACCGTATTGGATAACCGAAGCAAGAGATGAATGGAAGAAGGACAAAGATGTATGGACACTCATTCAAAAGTTGCAGCAAGATCCTAGTACATCTGATACATTTAGTTGGAAAAATGATTCCTTATGGTACAAAGATCGCTTATATCTTGGTAAGAATTCCCAACTAAAACAAAAATTCTTCTGGAATTGCACACTTCTCCTTTAGGAGGACACTCAGGATTTTTAAAAACTTACCACAGGGTGAAGAAAGAATTTTTTTGGGATGGCCTTAAATCTGATATTCAAAAGTTTGTGGCGGAATGTTTGGTTTGCCAGCAAAATAAAGTTGAGACAATTAAGACCCCGAGACTTCTACAACCCTTATCCATTCCAAGTCAACGTTGGGAGGAGATTTCAATGGATTTTATCACAGGTTTACCTAAGTCCGAAGGAAAGAGTGTCATCATGGTGGTAGTTGATAGACTTACCAAGTATGCACACCTTTGTGCATTATCTCATCCATTTAAAGCAAGTACAGTTGCTAGTACATTTATGGACAGAATTCAAAAGCTACATGGAAGCCCAAGGGTTATTGTGAGCGACAGAGATCCCATTTTTACTGGAAATTTTTGGACGGAGTTATTTTCTTGTTTGGGTACTCAATTAGCCCATAGCTCATCTTATCATCCTCAATCTGATGGTCAAACTGAGATAGTAAATAAATGTTTGGAAGGATATCTTCGTTGTTTTGTATCTGATAAACAAACATAATGGGTCAAGTGGTTACCTCTCGCTGAATGGTGGTATAACACTTCCTTCCATACTGCAGCAAAAATGACCCCATTTATGGCACTTTATGGATATTATCCACCATCCATCACATCATCTTTAAGAGAAAATTCGAAGGTTCAAGCAGTGGAAGATCACATCGAGCATCAGCAAGAAGTTCTCCAACTCTTAAAGGATAACCCGAATTTGGCACAAAATCGAATGAAACAACAGGCAGATCAACATCGCAGCGAGAGAAGTTTTGGTATAGGAGATTGGGTATTTTTACGGCTACAACCATATAAACAAATGTCCCTCAAGCAAGCTAAGAAGGATAATAAATTATCGCCAAAGTACTATGTTCCTTACAAGGTGTTGCAAAATATTGGTACTATGGCATACAAATTGGAGCTTCCTGCTTCTTCGCGAGTGCATCCAGTTTTCCATGTTTCATGCTTAAAGAAGGTTATAGGTGAAAATATTCTAGTTCAAACAATATTGCAAGAACTTGATGAGGAAGGAAAAATCATATTGGAACCTGAAGCGGTCATGGAAACAAGAACTCGACAGCTACGGAATCGATCAATTTCAGAGTATCTCATCAAGTGGAAGAACTTACCCACTGAAGATTCTACATGGGAGGATGAGAATTTTATACAGAAGCACCCGGAGCTACTCAAGCATTGAGGACAACACTTTTTTGAAGGAGAGGGGCATGTTAGGTCCCTATATCACTAGTATAGTCCCTTATTATTGTTAGTGTAACCCCCTTATTGTTATTATTAAACCCTTGTAACCCCCATTTTGTTATTATTGTGCCCTTAAATTATTATTGTTAGGTCGGCTAGGATTACATTGTGGCCCACTAGGATTACATTATGGCCACATGGACCCCTATATATAGAAAGGAGGTTTTGTAAATTGTATCATCCAAGAATTGTTCATTTATGTAATGTATTGGAGGTTTCCCCCTCGAAGTGGCTTATTTCTAAGGCGTTGATATCTCTTTTCTTCTATTTTTGGAGCTGGTTATGCAACATCGTCGCTTGTTTGATGCTCCACCGTATGCTACAGCCAATTCCGAGTGTGTTTTGATTATTGTGCAATCAAATTCCTCTATTTTTTGTTAAATCTATGAAATGACTATTCTACTTATTTCATCATTTGTACGATGACCATCTACTCTTGGATCACATGGCTCCACATCCTTGATGCGCTTTGTAGCAGCTCCCCTAATGGGTAATGTGCTTCTTTCAAGTATGTTATTCACATCATATCTGCTCATGTCAAAGTGGTTGAGAGTACAAATGTTGGACGGAAAGGCTGTGTCGTTTCCGCGAACAAAAAATCATCATTTGTTCTGCTTGCGAATTGATCACAAAGATGAGGTCAAGTGTTTGTGAATCTTATTTAGATAGGAAGGCAGATTTGTTGGGAAAAATACTGAGAGGGTGGGGGGTGGGGGTGAATCAGTATTTAGGACTTACTCAAAACTTTTACTTTTCCATTCACTAAAACCCATACGCTACTTTTATGAAGCCAACTACCGTATACACGTGGATATCCTTCATAAAACCCGCGTATATACAGAGATCTTATTATGAAATTAAATCTTTACTTAGATCTATGAAAAATTCATTCTTATGATGTTTAATTAACAGTAAGCATGTGTAGTAATAACAGAATAAACCATCACACATAAGCATCACACATGAACACCAGGATTTAAGGTGGAAACCCAAGTCGGGAGAAAACCACCGTTGCCGTCGTCTCAGTATTCAATATTTATTATATAAAGAAAACATGTTACAGCCATGTACTGGCGCAGACTCATACCAGCACGTAGGCACCCACCTACAGAAGGCTACAACCTTCTCTCGTTTACCAACCTCTCCTGGAAGGGAGCTACAACCCCCTGCTCTCGTTTACCAGCCTCTCCTGGAAGGGAGCTACGACCCCCTGCTCTCGTTTACCAGCCTCACCTGGAAGGGAGCTACGACCCCCTGCTCTAGTTTACCAGCCTCACCTGGAAGGGAGCTACAACCACCTGACTAAAGGCTACAACCCTCAGCACCACCATGGACCACGTTTCATCAATTTTCATACTGGATCCAATATCTTCAACATAACAAAACTTGCAGGCCACTTTTCATCATATTTTCAGACTGGACCCACTCCACACATTTAAGCTCTATCATACATCAAACTAAAACTGATAACCCCGTTACTTCATTCATTGAATCATCAACCAATCAATCAACAACTTGATCTTTCATCAATATAATCAGCAGCATAATCATCATTCAAACAACCTGTATCTGTATGAATACATCATTGACAGATAGTAGTAAAACAGCAGAACAAATTAGACATTTCATACCACATACTTCAACAAACCCTAGATTTCATACGCACTTTCACTTCACATATCCGACGTATATACGCACTTTCATGCATATCAACCCGCGTATACATCTGCACATACTTCAGAACTAGTTTCACATTCCATACGCTCTTTCGTTGAATTCAACCCGCGTATATACGCGCTTTCTCTACTGCAAACAAGTGTATAGATCTTCAAATATTATAGGGCAGCATACTTCTTCAGATCAGATATATAGTTCAGATTTTACCCTTCACTTCAGATACATGTTCGCCTCATCTCATTCCATAAACAAATCTAGAACATACAAATACATTTCAGATCTAGATTCCCTTCTTCATCATTTTCTTCATAGGTGCATTATGAATTCAGATCTATCATTCAACTATTACCCATTCCATAAAGATATACTTCAAAGAGAAGTATTCATTAAAACCCAGACATTTTGCACACCCTTTGCACAATGATTTTCTTCTCCTTATATAGATTTAGCCTTTGTCAATACCATGAGCCAAAACCACATCACTTCCGATGGTATTCCTGGATGGGATCAAATAGACAATCCAGCGCTCAATAAAATGGGTCAATACCATGGTAGTAACCCCTCGTTTTACACATTTAGAGCGCAATTATTCATACGCGACTTGGCACGTACTTTTCCGCGTGCATACGCTGCTTCTCCTAAACAAACTCGCGTATGCTTTGTGACACACTTTTCATCATTGTTATGGTCCTCACTAAAATTATTTCTTTTTCACCTTCTGTACTGATTGTAGATACATCAGATTTACATCATTAACAAGTTCATCAAGTCAATACCAACTTCATCAAGTAGGTTTCCATCATCTTCATCAAGTGGGTTGCCATCAAGGACAACACTCTACATCATATTGCCAACAAGATTCATGCTCGACATTCGTTATTCGTTCAACCATTTTAAATCACATGGTTTCCATTATAGAGACCACTCATATGCCAGCAGTTACTCCTGTCAACACTGCCATTATTGACATCTAGAGAGGACGTGACTACAAGTTTGTGTTCAAAATTTGAATTTTTAGGGTAAACTAATATCTGTGCGCAGGAGGGAAAATAACATTTGATTGAGCATCAGAAGTATCCACTTATAGGTGATTTCCATCTGTATTGAGCCAGTGTGGATCGATTAGTTTCCCTGTGGCGATTATTAGTTCATCGGTGACTAGTGTAATCGCGTGGAGCATGGAGAAGTGGAAGGATGAGCCAATTGGTAGAAGTGTTGGGTGCACACTATGAGATTTTGTGTGAATAATTTCTTGTGGTGGTGAAAACCAACAAGTTTGGCTATGACATGGAGCTGCATTCCAGAGGCTTGGTGGAGATGAGGAAGCTCTCTATGATTTAGATATGTTTGGAATCATTTTCAGGCACACACCAAGAAAAATGATGTACAAGTTGCTGCCATGGAAGAGGTGGAGAGGAGCCACGGAAGAGGCCGTAGATATTTCTTTTGATGTTGGAAAAGACCATAATTTTGCTGGGAACAAAAAATACCGCATCATTTGGAGGCTAAAGGCTACATTCTCATGCCTGTGTGATACAAGAGGATGATCTAAAGGCTGATCTCTCTGAGAAGAGGCTCTCTCCTTCGAGATCTGTTCTTTATTATGTGACCACCAGTCTGCCATTGTTGTCTTCAAATAGATCAGCAATTATGTGCTCGTGGAAGCCCATCATGGTTTTTGGTAGCAAAGCCGTTCAAAAGAATGTTGAATGCGTGAGAAGACTTGTCACAAGCATGGGCTAAGTGTGTAGTGAAATGTGCAACGTGATTGAAAAAGTGTCGAGTCTACCAGATCATCCAAACAATCAGAGATGGATGGATTCATACGCAACCGCAGGGGAAATGCCTCTTTTACTGAGTGTTGCTAAGGAGTGAGAAAGGGTTCCGCTTATTTTCATGGTGTCATTGCCTGATTCATAGTTATTCAAATCAAATTTCTAGTGAGTGTTGCTAAGGAGGGAGACAGGGTTCTGCGTATTTTCATGGTGTCATTGCCTAATTCATAGTCCTTCAAATCACATTTCTAGCAGTGACAACACTGATGGCGTCTACAAGAATTTTGGATTGGGTATCATGAATGGTGTTTCTTAATATATTGATTCAATTTTTTTTAAGATTCTCCATGTTAGTAATGTAAATCTGGTTGAAAGAATTGATTTCTTTGTTGTGAAATTTAGTCTTGCTAAATATTGTCACCAGTTTGAGTTTTTGTTGGAATTGGCGATTCCAACAATATACAAATTCATTTGAGGGAATGATTTATTGCCAGATATGATGAAGACATGAAAATGAAAATGGAATCAAAGGATAGTGCTTGGAGCTAAATCAAATATTGGAGGATGATGGAGTTTTTGTGTATGCCCAGTGTGATCAGTGGAATATATTGTGATGGAAATAAGCAAGTTGAAACAAAGTGTCTGAAGTGTCTTTGCTTGTGTTGCGAGCTCATAGAAATTCGGTTGATTGTTTGAAAGCTATTAAGTGATTGCAGATATGCATGTTCAATTGAAAGGAGATTAGCTCAATAGTGGGTCAGCAAGCATGAGGAGGCATGCTTGGAAGCTGTTCACCAGCCTTGATATTGTGAACAGGGGAAGTGGCGTTACAATGCGATGCCGGGGAATTTGATACTGAAACAAGAAATTTTGTGTGTAAAATCGTCAAATTTTATGCATCTTGATAGTGAATTTGTGGGCGACGTAGAATCAGACTGTGGAGTCCCGGATTCTTGTTTTTAGAGGGAAAATTTGTTATTGTTTCTCTTCATGTGGCTATGAGTGCCTACATCTGGATCATCTGTGATGGAATGCACTGCATTGAGACCAGTTTAAAAGTCATCAATCCATTTATTTATTGGTGGACCCCTCAGAGGTATCGTTGGAGAAGAATGGTTGTTGTTATGTTCGGGAAATAGTAATCTTTGGGAAGAGATAGAGAAATTTGATGTTCTTGTTAATCTAAAAAGTTTATGTTTTTTTTATTTTGTTTCCTCGAATCATGTTTAAAATTATTGTGCCTTATTGAGCCTAGCTAACTCAATGTAGGTAAAGTTACTTTGTTAGAATTCGAGACTCTAACAAATGACAGGTTAAGCGTGGAGTTCCAAGACTTAATTTTCAAAGAAAAATATGCCTAAGATGTAAACAATGAAAAGAAACTACAAGGAAAAGACCCTCTAGCAGATGTTTTTGAGGAACCCCTTATAAAAATACCCCAGAAATTCGTTTCTAGCAGAGGCTACTAGAGGAGGTTGGAGGGCGGAGGTGTTTGTGCATGTATTTCGTACGGTGCTCTTATCACCGTAAAACGCACTGATGCATTCAACACGAGAAAGCACCGGTGTGCAAAAAACATTGGCACACCAGACACCGTGCGCTCCATACGCACCCACCCGGTGTGTCTCATTTTTGTAGCACACCAGGCCTTTATAATAAATCCGCACTGGTGCCTCATAAAAAGTGTGCGAAAAAAGAAACCGCCCGGTGTGGAATTAGGAAAATGCACTGGTGCTCCCATAAAACCCGCGCACCGGAACGGGGTTGAATAAAAAAATATTACGGCCAAAAAATTACACAAAACATTGGCACACCAGACACCGTGTGCTCTGTACACACCCTCCCAGTGTGTTTTATTACTGTAGCACCCCGATGATTTACACAGAATCCGCACCGGTGCCTCATAAAAAGTGCGTGAAAATAGAAACCACCTGGTGCGGAATGACAAAAACACACCGGTGCACCTATAAACCCCATGCACCAGAATGATATTAAATAAAAAAAATAAAAATTACGACCAAAAAACCACACAAAACATTGGCACAACGGACATTGTGCGCTCTGTACACACCCGTCTAGTGTGTTTTATTACTGTAGCACCCCTGTGTGTTAAAGAGAAACCGCACCAGTGCCTCATAAAAAGCATGTGAAAACAGAAACCGCCCAATGCGGAATGACGAAAATGCACTGGTATGTCCATATAACCCCACGCAACGAAAAGGGGTTAAATAAAAACAATTAGGGCCAAAAAACTGCACAAAACATTGGCACACCGGACACCGTGTGCTCCGTACACACCCTTTTGGTGCATTGTATTACTGTAGCGCACCGGTGCTTTATAGACCGTCCACACCAATGCCTCATAAAAAGCGCGCAAAAACAGAAACTGCCTGGTGCAGAATGAAGCAAATGCACCGGTGTGTGTATAAAATCCCGCACACTGGAACATGGTTAAATAAAAAAATGCGGCCAAAAAACCGTCTTTTTCAATTTTTTCAGTGCTAGAGAGCTCTCAAGCACCGATGCAATTTATCCTTATCTGAGCTGCCTTGACATCGGTGCTCCCATTACACTCATTTCATGCACTGCTATTGTGCATTGCCCACCAAAGTCCAGCTTGAATTTTGCAAAATGGTGGACATATTTTATTTTGCAAATTCTACAGCCAATATGCCTCCTTGGCAAGAAAATGTAAAGACAGTTTTCTTGTTTTTCCATAATTAAGCCTTCTAGTGGATTAGAATTTCGAATAACCTTAAAATTAACCATTTAAAAGGAAAAAAAATATTTTTCATGCGGTGCACTCGAGCCGTTGGGCTCACACCGGTTTGTGGTGCTGCCTGTAAATTTAAAGGCTGCACTGCAGCCGGTGCTAATGGTATATGCACTGGTTCTGGGGTGGTACCGATAGGTGCACTGCGTTATTTTAAAAAAAATTAAAAATTGCGGTGTGGTCATTTACCAGGCCGCACGGTTGACAATGTGGAACAGCGGAAACATGGTGCGTTGACTAAATTATCCGCGTCGGGGCTGGTAATTTTATCAACTCACAACGTTGCCGCTATTTCACATTATAAACTGGTTCTAATGGTATCTGCACCAGTTCCAGGGTGGTACCGAAACCGTGTTATTTTAAATTTTTTTTTTAAAGTGCGGTGCGATCGATTATCCGTTCGCACTGTTGACCTAGTGGAATAGCTATGACACCGTGCGTTGACTAAAATAACAACACCGGGGCGGCTATTTTTGTCAGTGCACGAATTTCCGTATTTCACTTGGGTTAAAACTACGACCTTGTAAAAGGCAACACCGTTCACTATGTCATGATGGCAGGAGGTCGGTCCGCTAACTTAACTATACGCCCAGGGGCGTAGATTTTCATCAGTGCACTGCTCTCCTAACACTGTACATAGTCAACAGTGTGCTATAAATTCTTCTGGAGCACCGTCATTGGGGCGCTTAATATTATTAGGTGCACCGAGGCCGGTGGGCTCCATAGAAAGACGCACCGGTACCGGTGCGTGATTGTGCTTTCAGCACACCAACTGTTTTTTATTTTTTTTTCAAAAAACAATTATATATGTATATTTTTAAATACACGTCTTATTTAATAAAAATAAATGTGTTTAATATGTCAAGCATTCAGAGACATGAAAGGAGAGAAGAGGGATAACAACAACAACAACAACAACATGCAGAGCAATATAACATGGTTCGCCCGTGGGAGGCATGAAAGAGGGAGAGAGATGCGTACCCTATCCTTATTATAGCAGCGACGTAGGGGCTCCTAAGGCAGGTAGGCCTCCTCAAGTTCTATGAAGAGGCTACTTCCCTAAAGGGCCATAGTTTGTTTTTGATACATCTTATCCGAAGGTGGAATGCCCAGCAATAGGCTTTTCAGGTTGGTATCAACCAGTGGTACACGCCCACTGAGGAGGATATATACTTCATTATAGGGATATCGAGGAGAGGGGTGGATTTTCCCTCATTCCCAGAGGTTCCATCTGGCTGTGTAGCAGGGAGTCATTTAGTTTACTCGGAGAGATAAATTGGAGAAAATGTACTATCTCCTGCAGAGTTTCAAGTTGCCAGTGGTGAGTTACGTATTGGTGCATTTGGTAGGGAGGAGGTTCATTGTATCTCACTTATCATTTCAACCATTTCGCACAACACCAGTCATGGGAAACACATTAGTTTCCCACTTCTATATTATGTTGATTCTTTAGCACAAGAGCCATGACTTGTCAGGTGGTCTGCCATTTTTTTGCGGCAGTTCTATACAGCCTTAGATAGATGTCGTGCTCATGCACAAGGGAGGGTGAACTTCCCTTTTGCTTCAGATATTTTTTGTTTATTTTTTGAGAGATTTCCAGAGATGAGGCCTAATTTTCTTCAGCAGCCTTGTACGATGATGTTTGAGGCACGTATGCACATGTGGGGGTAGATGATGCCCAAGAGGGGTGACACTGAGTTTTTCGCGAGGATATCACAGGATGCACTGGAGTTGCTAGCCAGTGTTGATGAGCATCCCTTCATTATGGTCCCCTATCATTACGTGGGTTTGGATTGAGGGTGTACCAAAATCCCCTTCACAGCTGATGAGTCGCCAGATGATAGAGGTAATATTACTATTTTATATATTTAAAGTTATTCTAGCATGTTCTTTCACTTATTTTTATTAAATTGTGTAATGAAATTATCTAATTATTGTTATGTACTTGTATATACTTTGTAGACATTGGCTCTTTTAATGGTGAGGAGATACTGGCACCAGTACCACATGATCCAAGTGTGGATCCTAATGATGATTAGGGCATGATAGATGCCGAGGATCATTAGGAGGCTGGTGCTAGGCGTGGTCGACATGATGCTAGATACCGGATGGAGTTGGGAGACCAACTCAGTGCATTGATTGTTGAGGTGAGCATCAGGCCTTCTCATTATAGAGACATAGAGGCAAATGATAGGCTATTACAGATGTGGAGAGGCATGTTGTGTGACATGTACAGCCTGATGTGGCATGTCATAGGAGTTACAACAACTTTTACGTGGCTGACAAGGACTATTGAACATTATAGGTGTCGTTGTAACGTAGCAGGTGATGGACAGTCCACGAGCAATAACTCTTCATCTCATGATCGTTCACCTCGTGCCGCGTCAAATGAGCGTGATCCTCCACTAGCATCCAGCAACAGTCATCATGGAGATGCGGTTGGACCATTGGCCACGTCTAGTCAACAGCCTGCAGCATCCATCAGTACTCATGATCATGAGCAGGCTAGACCATCGACCGTCGAGGCTACACCATTGACTGAGCAGGCCTCCACTATTATTGATATTGATGTTTTACTACCACCAACTGATCCATGACATTTATATTACAGTTGTATATTTTTAACATTATTCGGTTATATATATATATATATATATATATATATATATATATTCATGTTGCAGTTGTACTTAATTTACATGTTGGTGATCATCATGATGCGTATATTGTTAGGTCATGTTAGATATGTGCATTTAATGTGTATGTGATGATAGCATGAGTTATTTGACATGAGATGTATATTTGATGTTTGTTTTGTGATGAATATGTTAATATATAATGTTAATTTTGTTTTGTTAGATGATCATGATCACGATGATGTTAGCGATTTTCAATGTGTTTTTTAGTCAAATATGATGTTTGTACGATTGTTATCATGAACGTGATGTTTATTAATTAATTTAATACTAAATGTTCATGAAATTGTAATATTGTAATATTTGTAATTCTAATTGTATGTAAAATTCTAAAATTGTAATTGTAATGGTATATATGTAAATTTGTAAAATTGTAATGGTAATTGTAATTTTTTGATTTGTAAAATCGTAATTGTATACATGTAAAATTCTAAAATTGTAGTTGTAATTGTAATTGTACGTGAAATTGTAAAATTGTAATTGTAATTCTAATTCTAATTCTAATTCTAATTGTATGTAAAATATTTGTAAAATTTTAATTGCATTATTGTGAATTGATTGTAATTGTATGTAAAATTCTAAAATTGTAATTGTAATTGTGTGTGAAATTGTAAAATTGTAATTGTAATTGTAATTGTATTTCTAATTCTAATTCTAATTTTAGTTGTAATTGTATGTAAAATATTTGTAAAATTTTAATTTTATTAATGTGAAATGAATTTATTAAAAATTTTAAATTTTTAAATTTTTAAATTTTAAATAATTGTAAAATAATAAATCTAGAATAATATGATTTATTGTAACATAATAAAGTTTAGAAAATAATGCAAATAAATTCATGCACTTTAGAATTATCATTATTTTATTATGATCTTAGATACAAAAAAAAAGAACTAATTTATACAGTATGCCATTGTTTTTGAGATCAACATAATTGCAAATAATTATCAAGTGAATTATTGATTTTAACATTAACACAATGCAAATTACCAATTAATTCAAAATACATATTATAATTTTTTGAAAACCCCATCTTAAAAAGTATAAATATTGATGAAATAACACATGTACCTTATCACTCTCGATTCTCATGATCACCCTCATTATCTTCCAGCTCGCATGGCATGATAACACTATTGTTCTCCAAAATATGTTTTGATCTAGGTTCATGTGTCAATATGAACCACCAATCCCTATCCAACACATCTGGGTAAAAAAAGACCTAGCTGCAGTGTTTAGGGAAAACATAGGGCTCCTTAGCTTCATCCCACATCTTTCTAGAGTTGATACATATCAGCCTACTGTCATGATATTCCTTTACATTATTCTGATCAAAGGTGTCCCATCACTTGCACCTAAAAATAACACATTGGAAAGAAGAGAAATCCACAATGATCTCTTGTATATTTATGATGTAACCTAACGTCCCTCATACTAGGTTTTGATCATGGTGGCTAGATTGACTAGATTGATCGAACTTGACTTCCACTCCACAGTCTTGTGTGATGTTTCCAGCATCAACATTTTCTGTGTGAAAATGGTGTCCATATGCCCACATAGATGGAAACAAATGCACCTATTATAAAAAAGTTTAAAAAATTATAGTGTCATGTGTCTTTTAATAACGTAATAGTTAAAATATGAAATTTAGATGTCTTAATATAAGTTTCAAATTTACATATAAATTAAAAATATTATTACTGAGTTTTTGCACCCAATTCCTACGTTTAGTGCATCCTCTTCAACACGCGGGTAACGACCAGTAGCACCTTATTTCTCTCTGACTTGGTCAGCAACCCAACTGTTGGGGCATATTTTTGGCATATTTTCTTTTAAATGATTGGAATAAGGCACACTTCTACCATTCCACCATCTGAATTCTTTCCTGTCACTATCCCATTTCATCCTCTTTTGTTCGTACAATGCGACCCATGGTTGCGTCACTTTAGAATTGTAAAGAACGAATTTATTGATTGCTTCAATTTCTGCATTCGTTGATGAAATCAAAACAACATTATATAGTAATTAGAGATCAAAATATACATTATATCGAAGTTCAACATGAATATTAATTACTTTTTGTAAATTTGAAAAATTATAAGTCGCTTACTCTTTCTCAAGCACTTTTTTCCACTCGTTTGGAGAAAATCCCCTTCTCTTTTGTCTTCATCCCTTTCATCGTCCCAAATCATTGCACCTGGTCTATTTTCAATCTACTTTATGTACTCACTGGCATAATAGAAACACTCATACGATATGTACCCCTCTTCCATAGACCCCTCGGGTTTTTCCCTTTATTGAAAAAAACCTTTCAATTTCTTCATGTACCTCTCTAAGAAGAACATCCAATGACAAGAAACCACCCCAACTAATTCAACTTGATCTACTAGGTGGATTAGAAGATGAACATGTAAGTCCATGAAACTCGTCAGCAATTCCTTCTCAAACATACAAACAATCTCAACTATCTCTTGACGCCACCATGGAATGCTAGCCACATGAATCTCCTTTGACGTGATCCAACGTACAAATGCAGATAATTTAGATATGGCACGTCCTAGGGCTTGAGGGAATTCATGTTTCACACACCCACACATGAAAAAAGGATAATGACACTTCAAAGTTATAAACACGTGCAATAATATACAAAATTAGTAATGTTTTATGATCCCTACATGGGATAAAATTTATTAATATAACAAACAATAAAATCATGCTTTTGACATTATACGTACTTCTAGAAGATTCAAATGGTCATGTGATTTCAACCCTAAAAAATGGTCATCCACGGTGAAGCAACGCTGCAGTGAAGACCCGTATGAATTTTTCACCCTCACATCCATTATAACTTCCTTTGCCAAAGATATATCATCTTTTTTTTAAATCCATGGAACATCACCTTCTTTGAAAAACCATGAATTAGAGGGACCACTGCCTGCCTCTGATCTCACAATTTCTAATCGTCTTGGCCAATGTTTCTTTTTAGTTTTTGAAGTAATAAGATCTTTCCTAACGGCCAATGTGTCACTTTCTTTCGATGATATGTGCCTCCATAAAGAAGATGAAAATTTTTTAAATATATGCATGGGATCTAATAAGTGGGTAATCTTAAGATACTCCCAATATGGGAGGCCATAAAAGATAGATTTCATTTTCATCCCAATGGGAAATTTCTCAACATAGGTGTCGAAGAAATTTGGATCATCGAACATAGGCTCCCCATTTGAGTCGAACATTTCTATGAACTCCTTATCCTTCTCTCTCTCATATGATCTAAGCCATTCAGTTGTTGTCATTATTGGAGGCATTTGGATTCTCTCTCGTTTACCATTGAAAGTGGATGTTGCTCTTCTGTAAAGGTGTTCTTCTGGTAGGAATATCCTTGAGGAATCACACATTGGCTTTCATAGGTCCTTGGACCATCTAGCTTTCAGAGAAGGTCCACAACATTTACATCAAAAATACCCTTTTGTTACAAGACCTGCGAGATTATATTTTGATACATTAATTAATATGCATGGCATGTTAAAGAATATCATGAAGATTAGAACAAATATTACAATGAATTAAATAACTAATATTTGAAATAATATTGTTACGTATATAAACATATCAATAAATTAAACATGTAATTTACTAGAGAAAACTCCTAAGCCTAGAAAATCATGTGTCGTGTAAGCACATATGCCATACAACGTAAAACTCCTCTCTGCTGCGATGGGTCTTGATACATCGTATACATTTATCCCGTCCCATAATTCCTTCAATTCATCTACCAATTGTTGTAAGTAGACATCCATATTCTTCACTTGTCTTCTACCAGGGACTATGAGAGCCAACATAAGATGTTCATTCTTCATGGACAACCATGGGGGAATATTTTTATTGATCACTACTACATGGAAAATAGAATAGTTGGTGTTCTGGAGGGAATATGGGTTGACGCCATCCATGGCTATGTTGAGTCGTAGGCTTCATACTTCATCCTTGAATTGTTTGGGCCATGTATCCTCTATATGCTTCATGGATATTGAATCAGTTGGGATTCACATAACTCCCAACTCACTTCTGTGTGAGGCATACGATCCCTACAACATAGCTAATTCTTTGCAACGAAAGAGCCTTTGAATCCTTGGGATTATAGGCATGTGCCTCAATATCTTAAAAGGAGGACCAGTACATGATTTACCCTTATTTTTTGATTTATCGTACTTGTCATGCCCACATTTCGGACATATCTCTTTGTTTGCATATTCTCCTCTATATAGAATACAATCATTTAGACATGCATGATATGATGTGTACTCAACACCCAAATTTTCAACAATTTCTTTGCCTCTTAGCAGCTACTGAGTAAGACAGTATCACTTGAAAGAACCTTATCTTTGAATAACCTGTAGTTGGTGATCATGGAAAAATATATTAATAAATGTACATTAATATCGATATAATTATTAAAGTTCATAAAATTTACCATTTGTAATGTTCATTGCAATGTACTGATTATATTTCAAATTTATATAAGGGAGTACTTTATGGTAACTTACCTCAAAAGTTCCGAGAAACATGCATTCGACAAGCCAAACTTTGCTTTCAAGTTGTATAGTAACATCATTGTCCCCAACTGGGTAGACTTTGACTGAATGCCAGTTCCAAACAGAGGGGTGGTGGATGCAAGTTTAAGGCTTTGGAAAAATGTGTCAGCTTTATGAGCATCATCCCCTAGCTGATCATCGTTTTGGAATGCATTTAACAACATTGTCTCCATGGCAGTCGTATCCCTTAAGTAATCATCCATACCAACCTCTATTTGATTACCTCCATTTCCAGCTTATGAAGAACTATTGTTGCTGTAGTAGTTCCTAATTGGTGAATTTGGACGTAGCGGGAGTTGAATTGGTGGTTGATTCAACCATTCTTGGTATCGTTCCTCTCTGATTTTTTTCACTTAATTTAGTCTTCTCTCGATTTGACATTGTCTTGGGGTGCAACGGAAGATGTTAGGTAGGTCGTTCATCATCACTAGAATCCTAATAATTAAAAAATATATATTTGAACATGATTAGTACAAAATATATGATATCAATTAGTAACCACGTTGACAATATTGCATGATTATAAATTGGTTTGACGTTGAAATAATTACATATTAATCAATATATATACCAAAAAATTGTAATTATAATTACCATCACTGTCTCGGTATTATGGCTAGAGGATGCAATATTGTTACAATTGGCAAGGTGAAGTGACTGTCCATTTTCATCTACCAAATGCGCCTTGCGGTATGCAGCTCCTGATAAGAACTTCTGACGTTTTGGAGTAATTTGAATATTTTGTGCATCTGAATTCGATGTTGAATCTGCATGAGCCTACAAAATTTTATACATTATAAAGTTAATTAAGTTGTGCATGATTGACTGCATGGATAAAAAACATAAATTCAATTAGATAGTGAAAATATAAAACAAACCTGAAGTAAATATTACGTCTCGAGATGGATAGGGAGAACTCCACGATGGACTTTGAGAAATATTATGGAATGTGTTGGATTTTGAAGAATTGTCCATTCCATATAATATATGATATTTTCTCCCTGCATTTGAGCAAAACAACAATAAATTTTGGTGCACAAACCTAAATGTAATTTCAATGCGTAATGTACAGATAACCGCACCGGTGCGTTTTTGGTAATGCGCACCAGTGCCCTTTTATAACCAGATGCACCAGTGCGGTTCGATTAAGGGACGCACCGGTGATGAATAACCACAAATAAAAAAAGTGCAACCCTAGTTTCTTTAAGTGAAAAAAAAAACGGTAAATTGAAAAATGGGTGGCAAAATATTTTCGAAAATCTAATTTCATAAAAAATTTCTTTAAATACTAAACACTTTTCATTGTTTCACTATTTTTGCAAAAATAATTGGCCAGAGATTTGTAGGATACATACCTGGAGAAAAATGAGCACGAGAACACTGTGGAGCAGGGAAATATGTTCGAACAGAAGTATTTAGAAAATCATAATTCCAAACCTATGGTGATTCAAACCTTGTACCATAGAATTTCAAACGATGTGAGTAAAGTTTATTATTTTTTTTTAATTTTTCTGCAGTTTTTTATGCAGTAAAAGAAAAAATCAAAGTTTATTGTCTTTTTTACATTTTCTTCATTTTTTTATGAAGTAAAAGAACAAAATCAAATTTTATTTTATTTTTTTTCTTTTTCTACATTTTTTTTTACTTTTTCTGCAGTTTTCAGAAGAAGAAAAAAATAATAAAAAAAATCCATTTTTAGAAACAAAAACCCTAGATTCTTTTTGTTTCTGCCCTTTCTTCTCCCTCTTTCTGTAATTTCAGAATTAGGGCTTTTCAATTTATATTTATAGGGTTTGTATAGTCATAAGACATCTAACCCATGGGATTACTTGCATATTCGGATCGCAATCCATGTCAGCCCTTGCGTGAATTTTAAAAAAAAAAAGATTTTTTTTTCCTCGGTGTGCCCTGCATAATATAGTGCACCAGTGCACTTTTTTACACCATCGCACCGCGAAAGTATAGCGACAAAAAACAAAAAAACAAAAAATGATTTTATCAGTGCGCCAGATGTCACATATGGCACCGGTGCACTATTTCATTATGGCACACCACGAATGTGCTTTTTCGCAAAAAAGAATCCATTTTAGAAACAAACCCTACATTCTTTTTGTTTCTGCCCTTTCTTCTCCCTCTTTCTGTGATTTCAGAATTAGGGATTTTCAATTTATATTTATAGGGTTTGCATTACTAAATATAAGCCTAAGACATCCAACCCATGGGACAATTTGCATAGTCGGATCCCAATCCATATCGGCCTTTGCATAAATAAATAAATAAAATTAATTGGTGCACCCTGTGTACCCGAGGGCACAGGTGCACTATATTATCCTAGCACACCGCTCAAGTACTGTGATAAAAAAATTAAAAAATAATAATAATTCTCAATGCACCATTTGTAAAACATGCAGTCGGTGCACTATTTCATTATGGCACACCGCAAACGGTTTTTTTTTTATAAAAAAAATTAAAAAATCAAAGCATACAAACCTTACATTCTTTTTTTTTTTTCCCTTTCTTCTCCCTCTTTCTATGATTTCAGAATTAGGGCTTTTTAGTTTAGATTTATAGTGTTTGTATTGCTAAATATAGACCTAAGAAATCTAACCGACGAGACAATTTGCATAGTCAGATCCAAATCCACGTCACCCCTTTCGTGAATTTAAAAAAAAAATATTTTTTTTTTCATCAATGCGCCCGGTGTAACCTAGCACACTGGTTCTCTGTATTTTACAAGCGCACCGTGTAAGTAATGTGATAAAAAATCAAAAAACAATTTTTTTTATCGGTGCGCCATATATAAAATATTGCACTAGTTTTTGCTACAAAAACTAACACTGGATGATTTTTATTATTTTATCATGGTTAATCAGTGCAGTGATTGACATGTAATGCACTAGTGCTCCTTGTTGACACGGAGCACCATACAGTCTATTATACTGTTTGTGTGGTGTGTTTCTAAGACACCCACGCACCAGCGTTGGTGTGTTAACCATGAATGGCGCACCGGTTACTTGACATCTTTTTTTTACATGAAAAGTTGACAATTTATTTATAAATATATTAATGAATGATACGGTACAGGTTTGAGATTGATAAAGAAATTACTGACAAGAGATCAAGTAACAAAAATACTGATAACACATCAAGAAAAGAAAAAAAGGAAAGTTCTTTGTAAATTATTTTCAAAAAATATTATTTTTGAACTATATGTAAGTTAACTAATATGTATTGTTTACTGTATCATGCAGAGCCACAATATGACGAAGCTTGATAAGGTTATTTCTGATCTAGGACTAGAAGAGTGTAAAATCTTGATGGAAAAATTGCAAAAGGATGAATCAGGTGAATGAAAAAATACTATCGATCCAATCTGAATTTCTTTTTTTAGTTTTGATTAATGATATAATTAAAATTATTAGATAACATGTGTCAAAGAATCTATTAATTCAAATATATGTTTAATGTTCTACAGGGACCAACAACTCAGAAAAGGAATTTTTTTCTAAGAAAAGAAAAGAAATAGAACATGCAAATGAAAATGAATTGCTCCTTAGCTCATCTAGAGTGGTGCTGGAGATTAACGAAAGGGGGAAAATATTTTACAAAATTTTGAGGGTTCTAGTGGAACGAATATATAGACGTTATTTCCACTTATAATACAAAAAAAAAAAAAATCCAATTATTTCAAGAACCAAATTTTATCTAAACAACAAGAAGAGTTTCTAGAGAATTGGTCAAGAAGACATGTCAGATTTTTAAGAGCAAAAATGTACAACAAAAAAAAAGAAGGAATGAAAAAGCAATATTCCTTTAAATGTTTGTCTAGAATTATTTATAAATAACACTTTTTTTATATTTACTTTTCATATATCAATATAAAAATTAAATAGTTTATTGTCATGTTACATTTTCAGGAAGATTATGAAAATTTGAAAAGATGAACGAGCTGATATCAGAAATATGCCAGTAGGAATGTCCAAAAAGGTGTACAAGGAGATGGTCAAAGAAATGGACAAAATTTCATAGCGGGAGGAGCCATATCAACAACAACGTACTTTAAATGTAATTTGTAATCATTGAATTTTTCCATCATTAGGTGCAATAAATAAAAAATTTAGCATTAAATACTAATTTTCAAGTATTTTCTTGCAGAAAAGAAAATAAAATGGAACCCATTCAACATATAAAACAGGACGAAAAGGAAGAAAAGGATTGATATCTAAGTTTGTGAGTAATTGTTACTTCCTTATAACAACTTAACTAGATTTCATTTTTTTATTTTTTAAGCTTCTTTACAAAAATCATCATTGAATGTCTTCAAACAAGTGCTAACATACAAAGAGGAACCATCAGAGGAATTGATTGAAATTGGGTTAAATATGGGTTGTGAGTATATGTTGGCATATCAGAACTTAATTGTGGAATTTGTAAATATCTATCGATCTTATTTTACTTAGCTCCTTCTATAATTAGTAGAAAAAATAAATCTTTTATATAAATATATGAATTGTTATGGGGTGTAAAACTTGCAGGAAACAAAGTATGGAAGTGTGCCAACAGATGAAATCTTGAAAGATGGCATGTTACATGGTTTTGAAAGAATGTGTATAGTTTATGAGTCAATTGTGGCAATGGTACATCATTTCTTTTCGATTTACATTGATGTATATTATTTAATATTGCAATTTTTATTATTCTCACCAATGTATATACACTCATTACAGTTTATTTTTATGTTTGTAGATGGAATATAAAGAAGAAGAAAACAATCAACACCGTGAACAAAACATTCCTAAAAATAACCCAAGTCATGGAAGTAGGTCTAGCAGTGATAGCAGTTCAAGCAAAGAATGATGATCACTATGTTTGGATATCAAAGCAAGGCGTTGTAATTTTTGAAATATGTTTGTGAAATCAAACATTTTCTTTAATGTAATGGACATAGTGTCCCAATTGAAAGACAAAGGGATGCCAATAACTATCCCATTTTGTATGACAAAGAATGTCTTATATATATATGTGTGTGTGTGTATTTTAATTTATTCTATTGCGTTCTCCATTGTCACTATTGGATTCTCCAATTTCATTCTCAAATGCACTAATAAAAATTTAATTCATATGAATATTGTTATAAGATGTGTCGACTTTTGATGAATAATGAATTTAAAACAATCACAATAATTGCACCGTCACAGGTCAATGTTTCTAAAAAATACAAAATGAAAACCGGTGCGTGTCAGTCACTGTACACCAGTGCATTTTTATTCTTAAGCGCACCATCGCACTTTTACAACCTATGGGCACTGCAAAAATACCAAAACCAATTAAAAATATCCAGGTGTTTGTGCGGTACAGCGCGCTGGTGCATTTATGTGTCTATATGCACCAGTGTTATTTTATGACCTATGGGCACTACATGAATACCGATACCAGTTATAAATCTCGATGTGTTTGTGTGATACTATGCACCGAGGTGTTTATGTGTCTATATGCACCAATGCATTTTTATGACCTATAGGCACTGCACGAATATTGATACTAATTATAAATCTCGGTGCATTTGTGTGATACTGTGCACCGGGGTGTTTACATGTCTATACTCACTAGTTCATTTGTACAACCTATGGGAACCACACAAATACCGATACCGATTATAAATCTCGGTACATTTGTGTGATACTGCACACCAATGTGTTTCTATAAGTCTACGCACCGGTGCATTGATACGACCTATGGGCACTGCTCAAATCCCAAGACCAATTAGAACGGCCCCATGCTTTGTATCACCAACACTACACCCAATTTTTTTTTGTACCTTAACGGCCCAGTGCATTCTCCTTTGACCACCCCAGGGTGCCGACTATAGGTACGCACAGGTGTGTTAAATCCTAAATAGCGCGCTAATGAAAAAAACATCTGTAATAACCTCCAGTCGCCCTTTTTTTTAGTTTTGTTGAATTTTCATTAAAAGCTCCACCAAAACCTTTGTAACCATAAACGAATGTTGTAGCAACTTTTTTTTTGACAATTTTGGCCAATTTTATGACACTAAAAACCTCCTTTATAACCTCTTCTAGAGGGTCTTTTCCTTGCAGTGAGATGAAGTGAAGGAGCAACAACATCGATTATGATGGACAATGAAGTTCGTGTGAGTTTTTTGTGAGTTTCTTGGAATAGACTCTTGATGATGAATCACATAGTTGAATGGTAAGCAAGTCTAGGATGGTTTTGTAGTGGTCTTTTTATGTACCTGGTAACTCCAAGAGTTGGAGTGTGTAATGTAAGCCTTGTAAAGGCATATGTATCCCTGTGAAGTTCGTGGTTATCTAAAAACCACTTTGTAATTGCCACTTTGTAATTATAGGTTTATGATCAGTTGGAAACCATATTTTTTGTCACTTTGAAGTGATGTTTTGTGGTGAACCAGAAACCACATATAGAGCCTTCACAGCTATAGGAGCCTTCGTGGCTACGATGCCTCGGGTCACATAGGAGCCTTAGTGCTCATAGAGGAGCCTTTGTGCTCACAGTAGAGTAGGTGGTATACAGAAACACCTTACTCACAGCAGAAACCTAGTTTCTCACAGGTCTCATTTTACTGAGCACATTTTGGGGGGGATTCGCATATACAGGTACAGGTATGCAGTGATAATGGTTGAGAGAACCATGTATGCGAAGGACATCCTATGAGACTAGCGGTTGCAGTGGTTGGTACCCATGCATTCTGGTGGATGTTTGTTCCTTTATATGGACGTTGACACATCTTATGTTGGTTCTGGACATGGGATTTTCCCATTTGTGGTGGATCTAAGTCGCAGACACATATTTTATTGGTTCTAGACATGGGATTTCCCCGTTTCTGGTGGATCTAAGTCGCAGATACATCTTTTGTTGGTTCTGGACATGGGATTTTCCCGTTTGTGGTGGATTTGAGTCGCAGACACATCTTCTGTTATGAATGACCACAACTAGATTTTTTGAATCACTATCGAGACAAGTAGTCATTAAGGGGGTGCGTTGGATATGTAATTCCTACTTATCTGCGGTGTTGAATCTCTATGTAAGGATTTTGTTCCTATATCATAGGAGATAGCTAAATCTAAATATTCCTAGTTTGGTGTGTGGTTGATATATTCTCTCAACCACCTTATTGTCCGTCCAAGATAGTTTTCCTATCATGAGACTATATTTCATGTATATATGTGTAATCATTTTGATTAATATAATAGAGCGCATATAGTGAGATTTTATCTAAATTCAATTTTCTTAAGTAAAAAATCAACTTCATTTAATGTTTCATTACAAACTAATATTCATTTCTAATAACTCAATTCACTCAATCAATAACACATTTTTTATATATAAAAATATTAATTTAGATATATAACACTTTAAAACAAATATTTTTTTAACTATATAATTTAACTTATTATATAACTTCTCAATATCCATCATATGTAACATATATCAGTATAGATCCATCTTAACCAGGATCTGATCCATCTTATCCATGAACCTAGAACGCACTGAGAGGGGTCAAGAATATTTCTTGAGGTGAAAATCTCTTTTAGAGTGCAATGCTTGAAAAGATACTTGCACCTCGAGATATTTGATCTCTCTAGATGCTTGCGAGATCCATGGTTAAGATATATATACTAGGCAATAAATCATCTTCCATACTTCAATTGTGTAGACTATGAAATTTAAACTTGCAATTTGAATAAAACTTTACTATATTTTAGACAAAATTAGATAAAAAATATCTAAAAAGGAACCAAAATGTAGAATAATAAGAATTTATGTTTCCCAATTGTTTTATATAATACATTCCCAAAATTTATTTAAACCATATATAACATATAATATACATAGTTTGGCATTGAAATCTTTACTTAACATGTTCATTGAAATATTTTATTATGACTCTAATAACTTTTTTATTATTATTAATCTTATTTAAATGTCACATTAATTTTATATTAAAAATTAAATGAATAACACATCTTCCTTTTAGTATTTTTATAAGTAGGTAATTGAATTTTTGTATCCTACCGGGGTTATAGCCCTGCAGATGTGTAATTTTTTCTATGCTCAACCTCAAGTTGACATGTGTCCCTTTTAAAATAAAAACAAAATATTCTCTAAATAAAAAAACAATATTTCATATATATATATATATATATATATATATATATATATATATATATATATATATATAATTACTTTCATTATACTCACAAATCATATAAAAAAAGCATGACATAAATAAAATATATAGATATCCATCTAAAATAACAAAATTTTAAATAATTTAACAAAATAAAATATTTAAAAGCTAAAAAAATAAGTTCATATTTTCACTTTTCAATATTAAAAAAAATATAATTCTTATACTTTACAAAACTTAAGTTTATATGTTTTAATATTCACCATAATAAAATATTTAAGATAAAAAAAAATTATAAAAAAATTTATTTTTTTAAAATATATTACTCATTTAACTTTTAATATAAAATTAATATATAACATTTAAAAATATTAATAATAATAAAAATTCCAAAAAAAACTATAATTCCTAAAATCCTTGTACTATCTTTCTTCTTGAACTATGCCACACATAAAGGCTTGATCTTTCAAAGAATACATCAACTTTCTAGAAAGTATATTTTTTTTAATGGCATCATCAATATTATTCTTTTGTCAAAGTCCATTTTGTTTTGTCAAGAACTTTGTGTGTTTACCTATATCCCTCGGTGTGAACATCACTTTTCCCTACATCTCCCATTATCTCCAATTGTTTTTTGTTTTTTAAATTTGTATTCTCATTGGCACTACTCTCTATAATGGATCTTTATTTTTATTTGTTTTCATCTACATTGTAAATCCATGATTTCCAATCATTTTTTTTCCTCCCTCGTGGATTCTCTAATTTGTTTTTTCCTTGAGTATCTACATTATAGATCAATCAATAATGCTAGTAGCATCACATTGTGACTTGAATCATACACTAGGCCGGGAGACTTTCCTTTCCTAGTGGCCTTTTCACCACCACATTAGGAAGAGAGTCATCCTTCCAACAATTTTATCATACAATTACAATCATTATAACTATTTAAATTAAGGTTTTATGTTGAGGAATGTTAACTAACTAAATTATATTTTATTTTTAACGAATATATATATTTTATTCATGAGTAATATTATTTATTTTATATTATGATTTTAAATGTTAAAATTAAAGTTTTTACATACATTATATTTATGTTAACACATATCTAAATATTCAGAGTTTTTTTTTTAATCAATATTTCCTAAATAATATAATTAAAAAAAAAACTTAATTATTATATTTCTTAGTAATTTTTTTTTATTAACATACTTACGTTTATATTATTCGTTTTTATATATGCACATTCCCTTATTCTTAAATATGATACATTGTAGAGTAATGTTTACATATTGTAACTAATAATACTGTAAAAATGTTTTAAATATATAAATATTTATTTTATTTCATCCATATTATTTTGAAACAAATTTAATAAATTTATATATATAGATGTAGATATTCTTTTATTTTTTTAAATGACATTGCATTACTATGGCCCATTATTTTGTCTATTGGAAAATTTATTATAATTTAGTTGTCAAATCAATAATAGAAATTGTTATTATTGGCTAATATTTGTCAATGCAGGTTGACTCATCACTACTATTCAAGGAAAATCATGCCCCTTGTAACTATTTTTTGGTAGAATGTAAGGGAACAAAATTTCACTCCTACAAAATTCCTCGAGGTCTTGGGCCATTAACTTGTTTCCTTACTTACCTTTCACTCCTGCTAAATTCCTCTTGGGTCATTAACATGTTTCCTTACGTCCAAGAAAGACAAGCTCTTAGTCAGACATAAACATTTTTAAGGCATACTCCAAGTGGGAATCCATTTCTCCGTCATTTTGATATAAAATGATAATTCAATTTATTGTTGAATATGTATGCATATTCATCATTTATATATATACATGGTATGAGCATCACATATATATATATATATATATATATATATATATATATATATATATATATATATATATAGGCGAGTGATGTAAGACATGATTTTCAGCACTATTAATGTTAATTTATACCACACTAGATATTGTGGGCCTTATTTTATTCGGTTGCATATTTATTATTTTATATTTTTTACATCTAAATATAAGATGAATTGTTATATTTGACATCAATCACTACTATTTTTGGGATGATTTTATATAGGTAACATTGTGGAATGTGTCGGCGATGTTATGACGGGGTATTGACGATTTTAATATTTGGTAAAAGTGATGTTTTTTTCTCATAGATAATGGAGATGGGTTACAATGATGAATAGTTTCATTCTACATAATTTATTATTGGTTTATTGAACAAGAATACTCATAATCAGATATTGGAGGTATATTTCATAATTATAATCTTGGGACAAAGTAGTAATCCATGTAGTTTATTTTCTTCGATATTATATTATAAGAGGTGGGTTCAGTTATTTTGATTGTGTGATGGTGTGTGATAAGGTATTTGATTACCTGTGTGTTTCACTGAGCAACAACAAACCAAATGGCATCATTGCGCCTCTGCTTGTTGCAGAGACACTTGCTTTTTTGGTTGTAAAGGTCCACAAGGGTATGAAGGTCACAAGACTAAGTATTCGTGGTTGGAGAGAGTCGCAAGGACCTAAAATTTGACTGTATTAGCTACTTGTTGGGATTTCAACCCAAGTATACGAAGCCTAAGTATTTCATCCTTCCTTTCAAGAATTCAATTGTTGAAATCGAGGAAAGAATTGTTTAGATGAAAGTGTGGCCCAGTGGTGTGGGGGCATGGGTAGGAAACATGGATTTGGAGGAGGCTGAGCAACACCTCACCATTATTGAGTCAAAGAGGGACAAAGGTAATTTTCCCTCCCTCACAGGGTTAGTCGCGGCCAAACCTAAGAAGAAAAGGAGGCAAACTTTGAGCTTGACTGAGTCACAATTTAGGAGACTTGTTGCGAGGACCAAGGGTTTTAGGGAGAATAAAGGGTTGACAATGGAGGAAATGATGGTTATACCCACCAACCACTGGCATAGAATTCGGGAAGGCCCCAAGTATGGTAGTGAGGGTTTGGGGGGTGCTTTTATGGATTATAGGCGCAACGGGTTTCCCAAAAAATTACTACCAGGATTGGTGCCCAACATAGTTCCTTTGGTTCCAAAGGATATTTGTAGAATAAAAAAACCTATAGACATCAAACCCTTACAAGTCTCAGTCAAAATGATGTCTCCACATTCTCCTCTTTTCTAGGTGTGATATAGAGATCTAATAAGGGACTTGAAACTCTCATTGGAGCTCAAATAAGGGTTTTCCCAAGGGGTTCAACTCTTACTTTTTGAATGTACAAAATTAGAATATTCTCTTTCCATTTCTAATTATAATATTTGCAAGGATGCCACTATGCTCTTCACTCTTCTCCTATGAGGGGGTGCCTTGTGGAAACCCTCCTACTTCCAGGCATTCACATACAAATATGTAGTTTGTACTCAAGCTCCCTAGGTTGTTCCTCCTTCAAATCACCCTCACCCTCCATGCAAAGCAACCACCTCCTAGGATGTTCCTAGTCCGTTTATAGCAGAAAAATCCTAGTATATTCCCATTATTGACATTTTCCATCCATATCTAGAAGATATTAATGAGGTAATGGAAAAAAACAACCTGATATACCACTTTGATGGATTGTAGCCTCACACACAATATCTTTATAAATGGATCCACTCTGATTGGACCAAATATTGTAGGGTTTTGTCATGTCCTAAGGGCTTCTTCGTAGTTTTGTGTTCCCACTAGGAAGATTATCAGAAATGTTTGTCCAAGGGACCATGTTTCTAGGGAAAAGCGAGGTTGTTTATGACCCCTTCCAAGATTTTGACCCATCTTGAGTAGTAATCACAAAAATCCCCATTTGGGTTTTCCTTCCAAACTTGTCATCTCATCTATGGCATTATTATGTGCTTACGAGCATTAGAAACACCCTGGGTTGCTTCCTAGCCATAGATCTTATGAGAGGCCATAATGGAGTTTATACTTACGATAGGATATGTGTAAAACCTGACATTAGTAAAGGATTACCTAAGAAAATCAACCTGAAAGTAGGCAATTTCCACTGGGTCTATATCTTAGACTATGAGAACATGAATTTTGGTTGTTTCCTCTGTCATCAAACAAGATACCTACAAAATTCTGATGCACAAAATCTAGTAAAACAGGAGACTAAATCTAAGGCTTGGAAGCCATGCAACCCGCCCCTCTAGAGAAAGAGGAATCCTCTTCTTTAGACTTGGAAGATAGTGAATCAAATGATGTCATTCCTTATTCGGACAAGGAACACAGTCTAGATCTTCAAATTCCTCGCGAGGAGAGTAAGGAGAATAAAAATTTAGCAGTTTGAAAAGAAATAGGTAGCAATATTCTTTCATTGGGAGTGGTAAAGTGAGCCCGCGAATCAATTTCCTCAGACTCTGATAAGGATGCAATAGTATATTTTCGGTAAATTCTTCAATAAGTCTTGGTTACTCCTTCACCAAAGGGATGGGTAGAAGTAACCAAAAAGAAAGGGAAACAAATTATATCCGAAAACCAACCCCAAGTTAGGTGATACTTTTTGTTTTTGTTACATTGTTTAACTAGATCGTTCAATGCAGTTTCATTTGGGTCTCTCTATGGAAGCCCCCGCCTTCAGGCGTGTGTTGTAAAATCCATGTAAACTCTTTTTGATTAATGAAAATCCTATTTAAAAAATTACAAAAAAAAAAAAAAAAAAAAAAAAAAAACTTGGGATGAAGTTATAGGACGTCATGGTCCCTAAACTCATAATTTACACAATTTATGATTATCATGGGGGGGGTATTTAAGGTTTAATTATGTGTTATAATGTGGGAGATTGATTTTTTTTGTTTGTGTTATGAACAACTTAATCTTGTTATATTTTTATTTAATATTACGGAATGTTTTCATTTATTATTGTCATTTATCTAAAATTCATTTTTGAATTTTGTTTTTTTCCTAATTATTTCAAAATATGAAGATATAAGATATGTATTACATTTTCATTTAAAATTATGATTAATTTTTTATTTTATTTTCATTTATGTATCAATTTTTAAATTTTAAGAGTATAATATGTAAGAATTTATTTTGATCAAAAGTTATGTATTGTTCTCTATATTTTTTTATCAATTTGGCTATTTATTTATGCAATTTCATTTACTAACAAAATTTATAGAAATTAATTAATAGTGGGATGTGCGATGTGATTTTTGGCCTTTCAAGCCAAATATTGTTATGTTGTTGTTAGCATAAATTCTTAATGCGAGTGTATGAAAGAGCTCACTTTAGCTGTGTGTGACAAACAACCCTAAAAAAAGAGATGTTTGTTTAACTTGTTTAGATCTACAAGTGATATTTAAAACAAATGCTGTAAAAAAACTCAATCTCTATAGTAAAAGTAGTTAAATAGAGAAAAGGAATACGAAATGCTCCATACATCCAATGGACAAGACAATATACAAAGAATTTTATATGTATTATAACACATGGGAAGGGAACAAAGAATGATGTTACCAGTCCCCCTCAATGGGATGGGTTATTGGATATCCTCAACACTTCAGATCCAGGAGTTTCCCTCTCTCAATGGTGTAGAAAACCCGAGATTTGTTGAACTCTATGGGAGCTCAAGAAGCAAAGAAAGTAGTTGCAGCAATGAGAATGATCAAAGCGTGACAATGAAAGTGATCAAAGTGAATAATGAATGGAAAACCCTCCTATTTATAACAAAATATTGGTTTATCGTCGATAATGGAGAATAATAAAATATTATTAACCAAGATATAGATCTAATTTCTTGGAATATTTTACTATATTTTGTTGGAGGGAAAGGTATTTAAATTGGCTAAATACATTTATTTAGAAATAATAAACAATTAAATGATTTATTTATCATTTCAATAATGAGGTTAAGGAATAGTTAATAAATAATGATTTGTTTAACTATTTCTAAGTGATTTAGTCAAATTTAACACGGTATAATAACTAAATAATGATTTATCTAATTATTTCTCATGATTGGGTTAAATATGACTAGGAATATTATTTAAACATTGGTTTAATTAATTATTCTTAGAGGAAAATCAAATAAATAAGGATTTATTTAATTATTCCTCATTAGGTTTATTGTTTGAACCAGGAATAACTTAATAAAATATGGTTTATTAAATTATTTCTTATAGCGAAATCAATTTTACTATGGTAAAATTGGTCTTACATGCTGTACCTCGATCCATCTAATTGTAAATGGTTAGATGACCAAAAAAATCAATGACTAAATTAATGACCAAATATACTAATGACAATAAAATTGCTGAGATAACCAATTAATGACTAAGCTAAAATGGAATTGTACTTGGTCACAATATTCGATAAGTTTTGTAAATTATTACTATTGGTCACCTAATTAAAAATAATGCTTATATGCAAATTTTAGCTGCTTTGTACTAGTGGACCAAAATTGGTGTAACATATTGCCCCCCAACGTGTGAGCGATAGGACCTAATCATATCACCAAAGTAAGTTGTAAGAACATGATCAATAGACATTGAAGGGGAGTCAAAGAGAGAGATACATAGATGGAGTGAAGTGAGAGAGGACAATAACCGAGGGGTGAGACCTACAAATGATATATGTCTCCTTTAATTTTTGGGTACTTGTTCTCAATGAGGTGGGAGAGACATACCTATGCCCACCGAGATGAAAAAGTACAAAGAATAATGGTGCACCCAGTAAAATGAGACTAAGATATAAAGTACATGATAAATGGTACATGACAAGTTGGCATAAAATAGGCCAGACAAAAATATAATGGATCCCACATACATATTGTGTCTCAGAAAACATCCAGGACTTAATACAATAATATCTAAGTACATGAGACATAATAACAACCAAAGAAGCCCTAGTAAATAGGAAAGGGCTCTGAAAATATGAATGGATTATTTGAGTGATACATGAATGCTATGGGTGTTGAAAGCAACTGGAACCGAACCCATGAAATATCTGGAGCTGCATCTGAGTTTGTAGTATAAAGTGAGGTTATCTGGGCATGTGGGGAGCTATCTAAAGGGACACACCCTCATGAGGTTTAAAACATCACACACACACACACTGGAATCACTGGTACAATCTGCTGGATCATTGAACCATCAAGTATAGGAATATCGATCATGCAATAATGAGCTAAGGCTGAGCAGATGAGAAACAACCAAATCAAATGGAAATGATGAGTCCCTTTGCCTAATCCAAGGCACCGAACAAGAATGGAAGTTGGAACAAAGGTACACCACCCATTAGACTCGTCTTCTGGAATGAATGTGTTGATGTCGACAACAGGAGGTCTGCCATAGGTGAGGCAAGGAGGAATCCTCAACTAAGGCACAAGGGATAATGGTTAAGTGACTGATGGACTGACACCAAGGATGATGATGTAATAGGGGAATAGATAGTAGCGGATGGATGACTTCCCTTGTCAGAGCATAAAACACATGGATGACCTAGCAACAACTAAGGCGACTCTCGGGGGGATGGGGAACAGTATGACTGGAGGCCAAAATGGGTGACAAAAGAGACAGACAAGACAAAAAGGGATGGAATACTATAACAAGAGGAAAAGTGACTCAGGAAGTACTCCATGAATGCGATGGTGACTCAACTTAAATGCTCTAAACAAGGGTGACTCGATGATGCTTACACATAAAATAGGCCCGGTGGGGACCATAAAATAATGAGAAAAAGAAGTTTATTCATGATGAACTTCGAGACACGAGTTGACAAGAATGAAGGAAAAGTGGTGCCCCAAGTACAAGCATAAAAAATGAATAAATTCAGTTTTAAGAGGCAACAAAGTGACCCTTCATGGAAAAATGGCTTCCTGGGGAAGTGTCAAATAAAAAACAAAAATGAAGACCCATTATAGTGCTCCCTTAGAGCTTTCCAATGCTACTGATGGTTCATCAAATAGATCTATGGTTCGGTCGCAATTGGCGAAGGAAAATTTAAGGTTTTTCCTTTAATAGGGTGATTTCCCTCCAATTTAATTCATTTTCTAACTGAGCTCTGGTGAATTTTGAGAGGAGGATAAGCCCCTAAATCTTGTAGACATCGTAGTGGAAAAACCAACTGTTGGAATCAGGATCTGTAAGTTTCATGTAGGTGGCCCTAATTGTCTAAATATGGCCTTAATGCTTCTTCGAAGGATGGTTCCTGGTGAAGAATCAAGGTAATAAAGGAATATGGGAATGACCTACTAGAGAAGGTCTAAAATCATCCTCTCCTAGCAAGTCAAACATGGGGACTAAGTGGCAAGTGTGGTATCATATAAAGTAGAATATGTGAAGATATGGTATCAAGTATCTATGATATATGGCTCGTCGAAGAGGCCGGTAGGACAAAATATCTAAGGAATGGGAGGATAATCGACCATACCTAGATCGGTGGGGTCTAGGCTGAGACTTTTGTTAATCAAGTGAGAAGGTGGCCAGGGATGCCATCATGCCCCCAAGAATTGGATACTACCCCCAAGCATATGTGGTGGAGGGGAGTGATCTGGTATGTTAAGGTGGGAATGATGCCCCTAGCTATAAGATTTTGTGGAGCACCATGGTGTTCCAAGTGCTGAAATAATTGATTCAAGCATCCAATATCATAGAAAATAAATCCTCAAGATGGTGGGTAGAAGATATAGGGGCATAGGTGCCCCCAATCATGCTATGGACATGTGAAATGTATTTATAATAGTGTAATTTAAACGTATTTTTATGATGTGGTTCGTCATTTGTTTATGTTATGGTTATCCTATCTAGGAAGAATGGATAGATACAGTTAGAGAAAGGAAATGGTGGATTACCAATCTCATTTGACACTACATATATGAAGTAAATGGACTAAATTTCTGGGTTTATGTACATGGTTTCACTATCCCAAATACTGGCTTTGGATATAATGAACTGGTGCTCACCTAGAAAACATTGTGGGTGCTCAACAACAGTGTCTAAGTGACTGGGTTGTTGATGTAAGATGAAGGAATTAGTAAGTGAATCATCCCTAGAGTGATATGAAGTGATATCAGACTCTATAGGTTCTTATAAATGCGGAAGAATAATGTTATTAAATTCAACACTACCAGATGCGCAAGGAGGGTTGTGGAGAATTTCTTCTCCTGAACTCTCAAATATGGGGGCCCTGTTACACAAACATTGGGTGTCAATGTAATGGTTGTTGAACCTCAAAATTGTTCTTTCTCTGACATCTTTTTCATCACTTTTCTCTACCTTTTCATAAATCCATAACTCCAATCAATGATAAATGACATATTCTATCTCAGAGAATGCATTTGTATGCTCTATATTTTATATTTTGATGTTTCTTGTTATTTAAATGAATTCTTGTAACTCAGCTACAGAACATGTGCTATTCTGCAACTAATTGTTGTTTTCGCAAAAACTTTGATGGTTTTACTGATTCTGAGGAGTGAATGAAGGAATGAGTCACATGGTCATATTTGGAATGATCCACACATGGATCCCATCCTATCCACCTATTTGAATTCGACAGAAAAAGGTGCCTATGCTAGCGGTCAAAGTTCGGTCAAAGGACGTGATCCGAGAATGGAACACTTGATTTTCTCTTATGTAGAAAATCGAGAGTTAGCTACTTAGATTTTTCTTCTATGTTTCAATTATAATTTCCATCTGTAGGTGGAAATACCTCAAGTCAGTTACATTAAAATTTGTTTAAATACCGGTCATTTTAACACCGAAAGACAGTCTTAATTAATGTGAATGTTGTGTATGCCTTAAAACTAAGTTTTGATAATATGAAGACCATGTTCATTTGTTCCAGATCCTTCTTGATGCATGAATAGTCTTCTAGGATTTCAACTCATTCCATTACAGAGGGCCCCTGCACAGAAAGGAGGTTTCATTAGTTGTTTTTAGTTTAATTTTATTAGCTCAGTTTTCTCAATTCATAGTTAGACTTGCATTTCTTTGCAGTTGATTCTTAGATTAAATTGATTGTTGTTTCATAGATTAAATTCATGAGTGATTTCTTAAAATTATTTTTAAATTAATTGTGTAATCTTATGCTTATCAAAGCATCTCAAGAAAGTAGCTTTTCTATTTTCCAAAATTGGATTGTGTTTGAAGCATTGGAGCATACAATTATCTTAGTTTTATTTTACATGTTTTTATAATGCTTTCCTAGATTAAATTTTCAATTAAATGCATAATCAGATGCTTGATAAATCATCTCAATAAGATGAATTTGCCATTTTCCAAAATTGAATGATATTTTAGTATTTGGTCATACAATATCTTAGTTTCCTTTTCACATTCCTTTTAATTTTTTTCTTAGATTAAATCTTTAACTAAATTTATAAACAGATGCTTGTTAAATCATCTCAAGAAGATAGCTTTTTCATTTTCGAAAACTGAATGATATTTGAGTGTTTGGTCATACAGTAGTTGAGTTTTCCTTTACATGCTTTTTAATTGATTTCTTAGATTAAGTTTACAATTTAAATTTGTAATCAAATGCTTGTTAAATCATATCAAGAAGATGACTTTCCATTTTCCAAAATTGAATGATATTTGAGTATTTGGTCATAAAGTAGTTTCCTTTCAATTGCTTTGAATTTGCTTTCCATTTAGATTAGAATTGTCATTCTAATTCTTGATCATAGGATTTATGCTTTTAATCCATGGAGTAGAATTAGATTAAGATAGAATATAATTTAGCTTTAATTCCATAAGACAAAAGTCATTACAATAGATTCTCTGCTTTTTTTAGATCAAATTCTAGCCATTTAATGTTTGATTCATTTTTATGCAATTTAGAATAGTTAAAGAACTTTTCCTTTTCTTCCTTGTTTCAAAACTAGTTTTCAACATTAAACTTCATTAGATTTAGTTGATTAATTTCATAGTTTTCATTTCTTAATATTAAATCCTTTAGAAATAAAGAAACAAAACCCCCCAAAACAATATAAAAACATACACAAGGAATTAATAAGAAGGTTAACTAAGCTTATATAGTGCACCACACTTCATCAGATTACTAACCTCGGTGTATAATTTATGATAAAAATTTAAGACATTAAATTGACTGAACATTTTGGCGCAGTTGTCAGGGAAGTGTAATTAGGAAACCTTATAATACATATAAAAAAATGACATGCTTAGAGAAAGATATTCTAGGGGTATATTCATAGCTTGAGGCAGGATTTTGATTCCAACAACACCACTCACCCCACCTAGACCACATAGTGCTACACCACCATCTCAAACTCATATTCCATATTTCACCAGACATAGACTCCCTAAAGTCTTAAGGTCATAAATCCAATCAAGGGGATCTCCAAATTCATCTACTGAGGCAGTCTTAGAGGAAGAAGATCCTAGATCTCCAACAAAAGGATTAATCTTTTTCACCTCTATGGGAGAACACATTCTAGTTGAAGAGTTAGAAATTCCTAGTGAGGAAGAAGAAGAAATTTTCTTCAATATTCCATTGATATAAGAACCAGAGGAAGAGAAATTAACTTTATATTAGAACCTTATATTAGCTCTAAGGAATCTACAATGGTAGGAGAAGGAGAAGCAGGAATTATAAATGGAGAAAATGTAATAATTGGAGGAGGAACAAGTGGAGGACGAGGTAGAGGGAACAGAGGAGGAGGTAAAGAAATCAAAGAAATAGGGAAGATGATAATTCTTTTGGATTTCCTATCATTGATGAGGATACAAATGCCACAATGAAAAATATTTCACCTTCCATTCTTCCAAATTGCCATGGATTAAAGAATGAAGATCCTGAAACCTTCTAGTTTGAATTTGAAGTTTTGTGTAGATATTATGACTACTTACAAGACTCTAAAAAACTAAAGCTATTTCCTACAACACTTAAAGGAGCAGTTTTAAAATGGTTCATGGGTTTAATCACACAATCTATTAGGACATGGAATGACATGAAAAGTACATTTTTACAAAGATATTTGGATTAGTGCATACCCATTAATTAGAAGGATGAAGTTTTCAAGATGATGTAAAAAGAGTATGAGAACCTCGAAGATCTAATTGAAATATTCAATTATAACATAAAAAAAAGCTAAAATGGAAAACTTAGATAAAGATACTTTAAAAGCTCTCTTGTTAAAAGCCATTAGAGATGAATGGATAGACATTCTCAACATGATGGGGATGGTAGAAATCTCTAAACTCACATTACCTAAAATCGGTGAATTATGCATTCATCTCTCAAGAGGAAAATCAAGAACTGGGAAAAATACAAGAGATCATATTCTCTCTATAATGAATAAATCTGTAACTGGAACAGTAAGTAGGGAAGAAATTGGAAATATGCTTGATGAATTTAAAACAGATATCTTAGGGATTCTTAGTGAATAGATAGACACCCGTAAATTACAAAACAAGCTGAAAGCCGAAACTGATGCCTTAGATTTTTTTTGTCCTAAATGCAGAAAGAGGCATGTCGTAAGCGAATGTTCTCTTGATTTAAAATTCATAGAGATCTGTGTTATTTGCTCAAAAATTCATGAAACTAAGAGTTTCCTTCTATTCCAGGTCTTAAGGTTGTTTTTCAGGAAGAAGTAACTTCAAATCCAGTAGAACCTCTTTGCTTTATCTCTAGAAGACCATGGTAGGGGCCACAAACCCAGGGTTTTAATAACCAAATGTATACTCAGCCCCAAAAAATAATTGAAATTCTTGGCAGAAACCTTGGTCCCAACCTCAACCTTGGACACAAGGGATGAAAAATCCCTATGGTATATGTTCTCAATACTACCAATATCCACCATCCTATACAAACTATCCTTCGCAACAATTTCCACAACAAAATCAACAATGCCAACTCCAAAATCAAAACCCACAACTTTCATTACCATTTCCACAAAGACCAAACCAACTACTTTCCTAGCCATTTCCAAACCCAAATCATAAAAATTCTCAAAATTATTACAACATAGGACAACAATTTTTTACTTACATAAATACTCCATTAGATCTTAATGATGTTCAACTTAGATATGGTAGAATAGTAGAAAGGAAAAATCCTTATTTTGTTACTCAATAACAAGATAATTTTGATGAAGAAATTTCTCTACAGCAAAATAAAAGTTCTGAAAAAATGGCATCTCCTCAACAGAATCATAATTCTAAAAATGAAAAACAAGAAAATCCAATTAACTCAACTCCTATCATAGAGAAACCATCATTATCTATTTCTAACCCTCCTTTTCCTGAAATATTACAAGTTGATAGAGGGGTAGGAAAACAAATAATGTTTCCCAATTATGATTTTCTAGATGAATTGAAATTTTTATGTATCAAAATTCCTTTGCTACAAGTCATTAAAGAGATTGCAATTATAGCCAAGACAATAAGAGAGTTGAGCATGAAGGAATCAGGGAGAAAAACAAAATAAATGAAAAGAATTCAGTTAGTAGGAAAATTTGCAGACATTATGATGGGAAAATTTTCAATACAAAAATATTTAGATCCAAGAAGTCAAATTCTAAAAACACACAACAATGGCGTTGAAATTCCAAATACATTGATTGACCTAGGAGCAGCCATAAATATCATGAGAAAACAAACCATGGAACAACTCAAGCTTCCAAATCTTCTGCATATACCTACATTACTACAACTAGCAGACAGATCATTAATCAAGCCAGATGGTGTATTAGAAGACATTTCAGTATCCTTAGACTCTTGGGAGTATCCCATTGATTTTATGATTTTAACCCCCAAGAACAATCTAGGAGGACATCCACTAGTATTAGGAAGACCTTGGTTGGCAATAGCTGATGCTTTCATTAGTTGTAGATCTAGTGACATGTACACTTCTCATGGTAGTTCAACAAAGAAAATCACTTTATATCCTCTAGCAAGAACAATCACAAAAATAGAAGATAAAGAATGGATTGATGACGACAATGATATACAACCTCTCTTTACTATTTCTTGTGTTAGTGAAGATATCCAAATCTTAAATTCAATAGAAAAATTTGAATCATCCTCACAATATGAACATGATCATATTTTTCAAGAAAAATTAAATATTAACTACTTGTCATCTAGGCAGATGTATTTATATTATATGGAAGAATTTGGTAACACTACGGTTTAAATCTTTACGGGAAAATATTTGAACATAAAGAAAAACTTGGAAAAATTACAACAAGAAAATTTAATCAAAACATTTCAACATTCTTCTGCATATGCATGGGAATAGACTGACATGAAAGGAATTAGTCCTTAGACTTGTATACATCATATCTACATTGAGGAAAATTTTAAGCCTATCAGACAACCTCAAAGAAGGATGAATCCAAATCTTATAGAAATTGTGAAAGAAGAATTGCAAAAATTCTTGAATGTAAACTTCATTTATCCAATTTCAGACAGTCAGTGGGTTTCTCCTTGGGTGATTTTACCTAAAAATAAAGGTAAATTGAGAGTATGCATTGATTATTGAGATTTGAATAAAGCTACTCTAAAAGATCATTTTCCATTACCTTTCATAGATCAAGTATTGGATACATTAGCAGGAAAGAAGTATTTCTCATTCTTGGATGGTTTTAGTGGTTAAAATCAAATTCAGGTAGTACCTGAAGACCAAGATAAACCCACATTCACCTATCCATGGGGAACCTATCCCTACCAAGTACTTCCTTTTGGACTCTGCAATGCACCTGCAACATTCCAAAGGGCGGTATTAGGAATTTTCTCCCATCTAATACATGATTGTGTGGAAGTATATATGGATGAATTTACAGTTTAAGGGAATTCATTTGAAGAAGCTCTTGAAAATTTGGAAAATGTTCTTCAAATATGTAAAGAAGCAGATCTTACATTAAGTCATGAAAAATGTTTTATGATTTTCACTGAAGGAATTTTTTAAGGACATCCTATCTCGGGAGATGGAAATAAAGTTGACTCATCTAAGGTTGAATTCATCTCCAAATATCAGTTCCAAGTTTTCCAAAGTATGTTAGAATTTTTCTAGGATTCACAGGGTATTATAGAATATTTATAGAAAACTTCACTAAAATAGCCTCCCCATTCTTCAAATTTCTTACCAAATATTGTGAATTCAGCTGGAATCTTGATTACCAATTGGCATTTGAAACTTTAAAAACAAAAACTTCTGAAGCACCCATATTAAGAGGTCAAAATTGGAAACTACCTTTTCACATTTCAACAGATGCTTCAAATACATCTTTTGGAGTTGTATTAGGACAAAAATATTTGATCCCCTATGCCATTTATTACAAAAGACAAAAATTGACTCCTGTTGAGTTAAATTACACTATAACTGAAAAATAATTTCTAGTTGTTGTTCACTCTATTAACAAATTAAGAAATTACATCACTGGCTATGGAACCTTTATTCATACAGGTCATTCTGCAATTATATATTTAATGAATAAATCTATTAAAAATGGAAAAATTGCAAGATGGTTATTACTCTTGCAAGAATTCAATATCACCATTCTAGACCAACCTGGAAAACAAAACACAGTTGTTGATTTCTTGTCTAGAATTAAAAATGATAAAAATGATACTTCAGTAGAAGATAATTTTCCTGATGAATATCTTTTTGCAATATCTACTAAACTTGGTTTTTATATATTTTTAATTAATTGAAGCATATGAAAGCACACCAGACATTTCTGTTTCCTAGAGAGCCATGAAATGATTCAAAACAAGGCATTGTACTCATGGTTTAATGATTACGTTTTATATAACAAATCGCATCTCATCATCAGAAGGTGTGTTCGAGAAGATGAAATGCCTGAGATTCTCAAGGAATTTCATGATGAACCCTCTTGTGGACACTTTGCTGATAACAGGACTGCCTATTAAATCCTTCATTTAGGATATTATTTGCCATCCATATTTAAATATGCTAAGGAGTATGTCAAAAGGTGTGATAGCTATCAAATAATGGGGAGACTTGTTCGTACAGATGAAATTCCCTTACAACCTCAGGTACTCATTGAACCATTTGAAAAATGGGCCTTGGATTTTGTTGGACCAATCAATCCACCATATAATCAAAATAAATATATTCTGGTTTGTACTAATTATGTTACTAAATGGGTAGAGGCTAATGCACTTTATTTAGCTAATGAAAAATCTGTAGTTAATTTTCTCTTTGATGATATTTTCACTCGTTTTGGTGTTCCAAGAGAAATTGTGACAGATTAGGGATCTCGAATTACATCCAAGATGGTGCAGAGGCTTCTGGAGGATTACAAGATCAAATATAGAAAATCCACTCCATGTCATCCAAAAGAAAATGGTCAAGTGGAGTCTACCAATAAAGTGATCGAAGGAATCCTCTACAAAGGTTGTACATCTATATAGGAAGTATTGGGAAAATAGGCTTCCTGAAGCCTGATGGGCATACTGGACTACATGGAGGAATACAACATACATACTCTCTATGAAATTGTTTATGGGAAGAAAGTCTCATTTCCTATATAATTTCAGATTAAAACCTTCAAAATGGAAATCCAATTGGGGCTTGATTTATCATAGGCCTAGAAGCACAGTTTAGATCAACTTAATGAGCTTGATGAGATCAGGAAATATGAAGTTCAAAGAACCAGTTGAGTTCAGTAGTAAAGGTCCAAATGGCATGATAAATATATAAAGGAAATAAAGTTTCAAGCAGGAGATTGGGAACTTTTGTTCGATTCAAAGTTCAAAGACTTTCAAGGAAAGTTTCAAACTTATTGTCTTGGGCCTTATGAGATTGAAAAATTCTTTAACAATGGAGAAGTCAGGATAAGGAAAATTGATGAATAAAACGTACCTCTTCTTGTGAATGGACATTGATTAAAATTCTATCATAAGCCAATTAGAAATGAGGATTTTATCAAAATTTTCCAAGATAATACTGATATGGAGTTGGTGAAGAAGAATCCTTCATCTTCCCCAACTTAGTCTTCATTTTATTTTTCATATTTAATATATATATATATATAATTGTATAAGTATGAAAACCAATCAATGATTGACATCCTTATACAGAAAATATAGGATGAAATCAGAGTTCTGACATCTTATATTTTCTATTCCATTATAAAAATCCCAAAAATATTTGTTACCTTTCTTTTTCTAAAGCAATAAAAGAAGTAGCTACAGAACTACTTCTATTCCGTAGTTTTCATTTCATTTTGCAGTTGATATCACATTTTGCAGCTCTGTTACATTTTATTATAGCCTAATGAAGCAAACATATTGAGGAAAAGAAATTGAGAACTCCATTTTAAGATCATGCTAAAGGATACCTGAAGAATAAAAATCAAGGAAATAGCAACAAAAGGTTAGTTTTCCAAAGGTATGTTACAAAAATTTGTTTAAATAATAAGATCAAAACATTAGCATATATAATGTAGACGATCACATGTTGCCTCAATATGTCATCATTTGATTTGATTTGGACTCACATCATTTCATAAGCTAACCACATCATCTGTATCGTATCTCATAACTATCCATAACGGATTTTCCAATTTATGATCTAACGGTCATATCCTACTTTCGTAACCCATTCATCCATGTTTCTTAAAACCCCATCAGTATTAATATCACTCATATTTTACTAAAAACCCTCGATGTCCTTAACGAGATCCCCAACTCAATTCATTTCACATAGAGAAGAACAATTTTGAAGTGAAGACTCTTCATGACAGGAGACATGGGTTTGATAGTTAGGACTGAACTAGTGGGAGAAAAATTCATGGAGGGTAATCCTCAGATCAAATAGATGCTGCAAAAGGTTAAATGGCTCGGGTTTATAGAAACATTTGACGTGTTCCATAAGGATATCAATAAGTATTTTGTGAGGTATTTCAACGGAACAAAGGTTGAAATATGAGACATAAAATTTCAGTGATTGAGGCTTTAATAGTTGAAGCTATAGAGCTCCCAAGAGTTGGCGAGAGATGGTTTAAAGATAAAGAATTTCACAGTGAAGAATGGAGATTTTTCCTCAAGAATCTAGGTATGGATACTTCCGTTTACAAGAAAGGTATTCCTAGCTCAACACTCAAGAGAAAATAGAGAAATATGATTTTAATTTTACATAATTTTATCACTTGTGAAGGAAGATTTGGTTGCATGTTTATTTATCATGCTGTATTGTTAATGAACTTTTTGGAGGATGGAGAAATAAACATCCCTTTGTTTCTACTGAATAGTTTAAAAAGAATGTCCACAAATGTACAGAAAAGAATTCAGTTCATAGACAACATTATGTACCATCATGGGTTAATAAAAATACTTCTTTAATTCCATTTGAAAAGTATATGAGACTCTTGTGATAGTATCCTAATCAGAAACCATTTCCAAGATGAGCCAAAATAGCTTAAGGAAGACAAGACTAGAAAAAGTAGAAGAAGGAAGATTGGTACAAGCATTAGAGACAAACCTTCACTTCCACTACAAAAATACAAAGAGTAAATCACCCTTTCAGAGTTGATGAAAAATAAGAGATAGGGTGGAGTCAAGAGAAGAGGTAAAACAAAGAAGAAGAGCAAGGTTACAAGTGAAGAAAACTTAAACCCTCTGCAACCAAGGAGAAGCTCTAGACTCTGAAAATCCATTAAGAAGACACCATCACAAGGAACATAGTTTGTGAATTTAGATGAGGAGCCTCAAGTGTCGTCACCCATAAATATCTCTCCTCCACATAGTCCTACACATTCTCATGAACATAATTTTAAAGGCAGTCCAAGCATAAGATCTCCAGGCATTGACCCAACACAACAAGATATATATGACTATATTGAGTCATTGGAGAAAATAAATGAAGAACTGAATGCAAGTATGCAAGAACAGCCTATCATTCCACAAGAACCTCTGGTTAACACCCTCAAGAAAGAAATCTATGAGCTAGAGTTACTGAATAGGCAGATTAAACAGGAAAATGAAACTTTAAAACAACAGAACAACTTGGAGAAAGTTGTTAGTAATAACATCATCCTACATTTGGGACTGTGGTACAAAAAGAACAGGAAGCTAAAAAGAAAGAAAAAATCTCTGAACAGGACAGTCATCAACCTCAAGTATAAACTCCTTATGAGGAAACCCGAGATCTTAGTCACCTCAATGAAAAATAAGAAGAGAAAATTGGATGCATTAGCAATGGTACATGAACAAATGCAATAGGAGAATAAAGTTCACATTTGTGGTAATTGCATGAGGACATGCAATGGCTTCTTAGTGGGGGTATATTGAACCTCAAAATTGTTCTTTCTTTGACATCATTTTTCATCACTTTTTCCTACCTTTTCATAAATTCATAACTCCAATCAATGATAAATGACACATTTCATCTCAGAGAATGCATTTGTATGGTCTTTATTTTATATTTTTATGTTTCTTGTTATTTAAATTAATTTTTGTAACTCAGCTACAGAACGTGTGCTATTCTACAGCTAATTGTTGTTTCCATAGCTACTTTGATGGTTTGACAGGTTCTGAGGAGAAAATGAAGGAATGAGTCACATGGGAATATTTGGAATGATCCACACATGGATCCCGTCCTATCCACCTGTTTGAATTCGACAGAAAAATATGCCTATGCTCGCGGTCAAAGTTCGGTCAAAAGACTTGATCCAAGAATGAAAGACTTCCAATTTACTCTACGTATCAAATCGAGAGTTAGCTACTTATATTTTGCTTCTGTGTTTCAGTTATAATTGCCATCTGGTTGGCGGAAACACCTCAAGACAGTTAAATTAAAATTTGTTTAAATATCGGTCGTTTTGAAACCGGAAGACAGTCTTGATTATTGAGAATGTGGTGTACACCTTAAAAATCTATTTTGATAATACGAAGACCATGTTCATTTTTTCCAGATCCTTCTTGATGCGCGCATAGCCTGCTAGGATTTCAACTCATTCTGTTGCAGAGGGCCCCTGCATAGAAAGGAGGTTTCATTAGATTTTTTAGTTTAATTTAATTAGCTCTGTTTTTTTAATTCATAGTTAGATTTGCATTACTTTGCAATTGATTATTAGATTAAATTTATTATTTTTTCATAGATTAAATTCATGAATTCTTTCTTAAAATTAGTTTCAAATTAATTGTGTAATCCTATGCTTATCAAAGCATCTCAAGGAAGTAGTTTTTATATTTTCCAAAATTGGATTGTGTTTGAACCATTGCAGCATACAGTTATCTTAGTTTTCTTTTACATGTTGTTATAATGCTTTCGTAGATTAAATTTTTAATTAAATGTGTAATCAAATTCTTGTTAAATCCTCTCAAGAAGATGGCTTTGTCATTTTCCAAAATTGAATGATATTTGAGTATTTGGTCGTACAGTAGTTTAGTTTCCTTTTCACATGCCTTTTAATTGCTTTCTTAGATTAAATATTTAATTAAATGTATAATCATATGCTTGTTAAATCATCTCAAGAAGATGGCTTTGTCATTTTCCAAAATTGAATGATATTTGAGTACTTGGTCATACAGTAGTTGAGTTTTCCTTTACATGCTTTTTAATTTCTTTCTTAGATTAATTTTATGAATTTAAATGTGTAATCAAATGCTTGTTAAATCATATCAAGAAGATGACTTTTCCATTTTCCAAAATTGAATGATATTTGAGTATTTGGTCATACAGTAGTTTCCTTTCAATTGCTTTGAATTTGCTTTCCATTTATATTAGCATTGCCATTTCAATTATTAATCATAGGATTTATGCTTTTAATCCATGGAGTAGAATTACAATAAGATAGGATAGAATTTAGCTTGAATTCCATAAGATCAAAGTTATTAGAATAAATGCTATGTTTTTTTAGATCAGATTCTAACCATTTAAAGTTTGATTCATTTTTATGCAATTTAGAATAGTTAAAGAACATTTCCTTTTCTTCCTTCTTCGAAAACTAGTTTTCAACATTAAACTTCATTAGATTTAGTTGATTAATTTCATAGTTTTCATTTCTTAAGATTAACTCCTTTAGACATAAAGTAACAAACCCCCCCAAAACAATATAAAAACATACACAACGAAGTAAGAAGAAGGTTAACTAAGCATATATAGTGCACCACACTTCATCATATTACTAACCTTGATTGATAATTTATGATACCAATTTAAGACATTAAATTGACTAAACAATGGCCACAAGATGTATGTGGTTCGAATGCATGGGCTCGAAGTAAGGGGTTATACAACCAATAGACCTCACTATGGATGAAGTCTTTGGAATCCACAAAATGTTGGTCATGGGTCTGTTGTGGAAAAAAATATGCATGATGGTGCATATCATCTCAAGGAAAATCAAGGGTGGTCATTCATTCCATAATGTATTCATCTGAATGGAAGATGGGAGGACTAGAGGAAGGGATTCCACATAATGAGGCGGAGCTATCTAGTGCATCATCATGAGAAATATGGTTCACATACACATCGTTGTTGGGTGCTAGTTTTGCACACTTTTCCTACATTTGTTTCCCCTATTTTAGCTCATGACTATAACCATTGGGACTATATTTGCCTCTTTTTCCTACCATTCTATCATAACTTGTGTTGTTTCAACTTATTTTCATTACTTTTCCATTTCATAAATTATTATGATGTATCATTCCTTTTTATGAATAACTGAGGATGAATGTTTGGAGAAGATCTATGGTCTTTTTGTTGTCTTTCCAGATGCCATTTGTAGCACAAATATCATAAGCACGAGGCATACAGGAGAAGTTAAAGGTGTCTTGTTATAGTGAGCTTTTTACACTATGATGTTGTTACGCCATGCTGTTATAGACCTGCTGGCGAACTGTTGTTATAGTTTTACGACTGACTGGATCTCATCAACTCTTGTTGTTGACCTATCCTTTATATGTTACACTACAGTTGTGATTTATCATGATAGCTATAGAATTTATTAAGTAATGTATTTTTGGATAATAGCTGCTAGGTGGTTTTGATTGTAATCTATAATTTTCCCATCAAAATTTTATTGAAGAAGTGGTTATAACCATATGCATTCTATTTCGATTAGCATTAGAATCATAAGATTCTCATGACTGATCCATCCCTCATTTTTCTGGGATGTAACCACTATATAGTTCTCAGTCCTTGAGGTCAAAAGGTTAGCAGAGAACAATATTACTTTGGCTCTGTAATTTTTCTCATATTAATGCAGATTATCTAGTTATTGGTATTACATGCGTTATTCAATTTAGTTTCGATGATATTCTTTCTCTACCAGTGCCCTGCTAGGGAGGAAGGGCCCTCCTCTTTAGAATGGATTACAGTTATTGAGGTAGTTGTGTATATGTGTTTTTATTTCTTTTATGTATCAGTATAATTTTTGTTGTCGTTGCTTCAGCTGTGAATATATCTGCTTCAATTTCAATATTTTATATGATGTTACACATATGAGATCAAAGATACCAACTGGATAATTGTTGTGTGGCACGCTAGAACAGATTAATTGAGGTGAAATTATAGTCTTGTAGGTCCTTTTATTTATGCATCAGTGATTTACTCCCAGCATTTAGTTCAGCAACGATTTCCTTTATTTGGGCTTGCCTCCGGTTTGATGTATCAGCACAAATAGTGCGGTTGTCATTGAAATAAAAGATGTCCCTGGATTAATAATTTATGTGTATTGTTTTAGTCATTTAATAGTGATTAATACAACCCAAAATTTTGGCATTGTTGCTAGGGATGGCAGTGAAGATCCAATCAACTAGATTTTTTTTTTAGAAGATAGAGTGTAACCAGTCTGCAATTGTCGGGCAGCAAGATGAGAGGTAAGAACCTGCGTAGTGCTCTAACGAACTTGAGCAGTCTCACCAATGCTACACTAGGGAACTTAGAGGTACAATTTCCGTGTGTTTCTTAGTGTGTCTCCAGCGACACAATTATCGGGCAGTAAGACGAGAGGTAAGAACCTGCGTAGTGCTCTAACTAAATTGAGCGAGCTCACTAATGTCTTGCTAGGACACTTAGAAGTGTGAATATTTTGGCCTTTTTTTAAGTTTTTCTCCAGCGACAAATTTTTTGGGTAGTAGGACTAGATGTAAGAACCAGCGCATCGATCTAAAGAACTTGAGCGGGCTCACAAATGTCTTGTTGGGACACTTAGAAGTGTGAATTTTTGGGTGTTTCTTTAGGGTTTCTTCAGCTATATAGTTGTTGGGTGGTAAGACGAGAGGTAAGAACCTGCACATCACTCTAACAAACTTGAGCGGGCTCACTACTATAGAAACTGAAGCACTTATAGGATGAATTGATACACATAGGGCCCATGTGCGCCAGTAGGATGATATCAACATATAAAAACATCCCCCACTCTACTAACTACAGGAAAGATAGGTCATAAGAAGGAAAAGAATGCAGATTTGGGAAGAAAGAAATTATTTGGAGATCTAATATCGAGGGGAGAAAAGGAACAGTCTACTTCATACAGAGATAATAGGAAGACAGAACCACAGAAAGAAGCTACCATATCAAAGCCTGGGCCATCAGTTTTTTCTATGTATGTACCTCACCACCCTTCGAAAAACATATCCACTCCTGATATCAAGACTCTAGATTCAAAACAACAGTGGAAAATCATTGATCAGGATCTGAGAATTGAAGGATGCAGAGAGATGAGTGGGGCACTTCAAGGACCTGAGGAACAAAATTTAATTAATTATCATTTGGACACTGGTAGTGTTGTTAAACAACTGGTCTTGGAACAACCTGATCCTTTTATTTATCAATCTCCAGTACACTCTAAGGTCAGTTCATCCCATCAGGAAGAATCAGCCATGGGGGATGAGAATGTCAAGACAAATAGCTCTATTACTTTCGAATTCTCGATAGTAGTAACATGGGATGAGGCTCCTATGAAGAATATTCCTTTATCATCCCTACCATCCTTTCAAGGGATGGCTTTTGAAGATCCTGATACCTTTTTGTTCGACTTCGATGTGTTGTGTAGAGGTTATGACTACACTTTAGATGCCCAAAAGATGAAATTATTCCCTGCTACTCTGAAAGGATTAGCATTAAGATGGTTCATGAGACTGGGTTCTGGCACGATTCGAACTTGGAATGATATGATGGAGGCCTTTCTCTTTAAGTATCAGGATTACTGTTGAACCAGGGATTTGAAGGACGAGATCTTTAGAATTGCATAGAAGGAGGAAGAGAGCCTAGATGACTATATGGAGCGATTTCATTACAATTTACAAAGGTCTAAGTTCAGTAACATAGACCCGAAAATTATAAACCCAATTTTCTTAAGTGGTATAAGAGATGATTGTCTGGAGCATTTGAACCTATTGGGAAAAGGGGACACATTGCAAGAACCCCTTGATGAAATAATGAAGCTTTGCCTGCATAGCTCAAGAGGATCGGTCAAAGAGAAAAGTTCGATTTGGGACCCTTAAAAAAGTCCACGAGTGGAGGAGTAACCAGAGCGGATATCGAAAACCTATCTGAGGATTTTAAAACTGACCTCCTTAGCACTCACTCTGCCCAGATCACTATGGTACAAGTTAAGAAAGCAGAAGCTGAAGCAGCCTTAGAAATCTTTTGTCCTCAATGTAAAAAGAAACATTTGGAAAGATAATATGGATTAAATAGCATTAGTCTATGCAATATATGTGAGTTGGCACATTCTACAAATCAATGTCCTGAATTTCCCAGACTGAAGGCGGTAGTACTTCAAGAATCAAGTGAGGATGTCCAATCTTCATATTTCATCGATCAAAAAGACCATGGCAGCCACGACCTACAGGTATTCCTTTATATTTTTTCTCTTTATATCCTTGTAATAATGTTTATAATAGTCAGCAATACCCATGGCAGTATCCTATTCATCCCTCAACATAATTTCCTTCACCATGGAACCAGTGGTCGTCTCCTCCACCAATGTAATATCCCCCATCACAACCCAATATTTAGGGTCACAATTGGAGATGTAATGGCTAAGGTCCAGTACCCCCTGCACTACAAATACAACAGTAGCAATTACAACTACCTTCTATTCAAAATCCTACACCTTCTTTCTGACCCCAATTACCTGTGAAACCTAACCCAAATCTGGATAATAAGGCAGCCCAGAGCATGGATGCTCCGGTTACCCTCCAACTTTTCTTATTACTCCTATTGGACTTAACGATTTTTAGCTTCGATCAGGGAAAGTAATCGGACCTGAATGTACCCCCATTATTACTGAATAATGTGAGTCACCTAGAAACAATATGGGCGATTTGAAGGCAGTTGTTACACATGTAATAGTTGATACAACACCTACTGTTACACCTATAGTAGCCATATCGGGAGGATATGTTGTTTCTACAACAGGCAATCCGAGAAAGGCTAGTGCATCTGTGATATCTGACTCAGTTGTTAGTATTCATAATCCTCCCTACCCTCATCGATTAACTGAAACTGGGTTGGCCTCACAAACTGAATCTGAATTCCTCAAGGAACTGCAGAATTTGTAAGTGTGAATTTTGTTGTTACAAGCTCTTAAGGAATTACCTATCTATGCTAAAATAGTGAGGGATGTATGCGTTAAAAATCCTGAAAGAAAACCTAAATACCCTACTACTATCCATGTCATGGGGAAACTATCTGATCTCATGATTGATCAACCTTTGTTGACTAAATATAATGACCCAGGGAACCCGAAGACAAGGATCGTCCATATTGTTGATCAACCTATAACAAATACTTTGATTGATCTAGGGGCAACCATTATTGTCATGACTAAAGACCTCTTCGTCTCCCTAGGATTTCATGGACTTAGACCTACATCTATAGTGCTTGAATTAGTAGATAGGTCTTGTGTCAAGCTCGAGGGAATGATAGAATATGTGGTTATTACTATGGCTTCTTGAAATTATCTGACTGATTTTCTCATTTTACAAACCAAATCCAACATGGGGGGGTCATCCTTTAATCTTGGGAAGACCGTGGATGGCCACTGCAGATGCATATATCAAATGTAGGTTCAGGTGTATGGTGATCCCAGATGGGTAGGCCACTTAGAACTTGAATCTTTACCCCCTAGGAACACCTCGTATGGATTTGAGTAGTCCCTGGTGGGATGAATTTGAACCTGAATCTAATCTTTCCCTACCTCTTCTCACACTTGGAAAAGCACAATACTTTAAGGATGAAACAGAGGATGATATCATTAATGGTTTTATTAGAAATTCACTCTCTGTTGCCTCCATTATAGAATTGGGGGAAGAATATGAGGTAGATGATGCAATTATTGAACATTTGAAAACCAATCTGCATACTATCAGTAGTCCCGTTGAAATTGAACCTGGGAAATGTTTAAATATCAATCCTAACTTGACTGCTGAACAAAAAATATTGTTGATACAACTGTTACAGAAATACAAAAATGTATTTGCATGGGACTATATGGATATGAAAGGAATACATCCTGGCTTATGCACTCACTGCATTTGTATCTCACCGCATTACCGAATCGTATCTGCCAAAGGATGGGCCAACCTCTAAAATTAGATGAGATGTCATTATAGCCTCAGATAGTTATAGAACCATTTGAGAAATGGGCCCTAGACTTTGTGTGGACAATTAATCCTTAATCACAGCAAAAATAATACATATTGGTCTACATCGACTATGTCACAAAGTGGGTTGAAGTAAAGGCACTAATTAGAGCAATAGATCAGGTTGTTTCAGACTTCCTATTTGAAGGTATTTTTGTTCGCTTCGAGATGTCTAGAGAGATAGTGATAGATGGGGGGCCTCTGTTCACATCTCATTTGATAAAGAATTTGGTTGAAAAGTATAGAATTCATCACATAATCACTTCACCATATCACCCACATGGAAATGGTCAAGTAGAAAGCACCAATAAAGTCATTGAGGGAATATTAACAAAGACACTAGCAAGCCACCAAAGGAACTGGGCCGAGAAACTTCTAGAGGTACTATGGGCTTATAGAACAACATGGAGAAATACTACAGGCTTCTCACCATACGAATTGGTGTATGGTAAGAATCCTCTATTCCCCATAGAGTTAAATATAAAGACATTAATAACAACATTGCAAGTTGATCTAGGCTTAAGTACAGCACAGACACAAATATTGAACCAGCTCAATGAGTTGGAAAAGAAATGGCTAGCTGCTATTCAACAAACATAAATCATTCAGCAGCAAAGAGATAGATGGAATGATGGGTTTATTAAGAAGAAAAAGTTCCAGAAATGAGATTGGGCTCTTTTGTATGATTCAAGGTTCAAGGATTTCAAAGGCAAGCTTTGTAGCAGATGGCTAGATCCTTACGAAGTGGAAATGGTTTTTGACAATGGGACTATACAATTGGTCACCATCGATAGTGCTAAGACAGTGTTATTGGTTAATGGGCACCGTCTAAGGTTATATCATCAAGCCACTTCGAAGGAATCATTTGTTAACATTGTTTCGGACTTCGATATTCATGTTACAGAAGTAGGGGAACATTCTCTTGTGTAGCCTGAAATTTTAAATTACAATAAGTGTAGCAGCTAAAAACCACCCTTTGCGGAGTAGTTGGCACACCCGTTTATATATATATATATATATATAATAACAAAAATAATAAATCTAACTGTGAAAACCTCTTTCCAGGGCACATTCAGACAGTTTGTAATAGCTAAAAACCACCCCTATAGCGGTTGTTACACCCATATTTTTCTTCCTAAAACATCATATTTCCCTCCTGACACATTTTATAAGATGATGGTATTCATTTGATTTTTTCCTGTACCGATTTCTCCTAATTATTATGTTTTTTTGAAGAATAATTTGAAGGTTGTCTTGGCTATTACACATGTAACAGTCGACAGCCACGAACATTGTTTCTCATGTTTCGTTGCGTAACAGAAATAATTTTTCCAACCAAACATAACCACCACAATCACTGCAAGCAGTACACCACCAATTTGAAATCTTCCTCCACGTCACTTCAGGTATTTCATTCAAAAGGTAACGTCATCATTTATGATTTGGTGATTACTGGAAAAAGTAATGATATTCCCGTAACGGTCGTGGGCATCCATCACCATTAAGGCATGGGAGGGGATATATCTTGAAATCATTGAAAAACTTCATAGTTATAAACCTATATCAAATCCACATGCATCCAATTAATTTCACAAATTCCAATGATGACTAAATCCAACATGAAAGAGTGTGTATACTTAGAACCCATTACTTTCCATAACGGGACATCTGTGAAGAGTTGTGTGAGGTACGATTCGGTAATCCATAAATATTGTCACCTCCCATCAACCTCCTCGACTGAAGCCTTGTATCCTCATTTCAAACTCATCAATTGGGATAAGAAGAGACGCCGAGAAGAAGTGAGCAGTGTAGTGACATTACATTGGGTTGAGCAATAAGAAGTGAATTGAGAAACAAGAAGCAAGATGGGTGGAGAAGCAGTCAACATGAGCTGCATTCTATGGACGCCTTGCAAAACTATCCATAAGCCTACCATATATTCATAGATCCTAGATGGATTGAGTATTTCCAGAAGCTGGAAGGCTCGGACGAGGCGGTTGCAATCGAATTCGCTCAGAATTTGAATAACAACCAGACTTGAGTTAGGGGCTTGCAAATTGAGGTGACTGAAGAGGTAATTTCCCGAGTAACTACATTTCCTATAGAGGGACGAAGGTGGTTTCACAGAAAAATCAATGACCCCTCCTTGAGAGAAGACATCCTAGAAGGAGAAGAAAATTTGGAGAAGAAAGGGAGAGGAATTGACAAGTTATCACTCCCTCAGCCATTGGCAGATGTCGCCTTGGGTATAATCAAATATATCATTTATGAGGGAAGATCCACGATAGTGTTTAATTAACACTTCCCTCTACTTAATCACCTTCAGCACCAGAAAAAGATTAATCTTCCATTCTACTTATTAGGGAACACATCTAGAAGCATGTGTGACCAATCATGGACTCATCAAATTGATCATGCTTGATGCCCTAAGCCAGCAAGGAATGGTCTAGGAAACATTCAAGAAAAAGAGGTCGAGGACAAGTCGATGAAAATAGGTCGCAACTTCAGGAGGAAGTCAGGCAGAAGCGGAATCCCAGACTCGGCCTGCCAAAGTCAAAATTGGGAAAGAACTCATGAATGAACCAATTGGGGATAGACAACCAAAACAGAGGGTGAAAATTAGCCTACCTACAGAACCTTTTCCTATGGCCGAAAAGCAGACAGAATAAAAGGTATCAGAAGAAGAAAGGAAACCCTCCTCATTAGGTAAGGATGAAACTCATGTCCTGTTTTTAGAACTTGAAAATATAAGAAAGGAAAATGAAGAATTGAAGCAAATATTATCTAAGGGGAAGGAAATCTCAGTTTCTATATGCACGAAACGTTTTCAAGAACTAACAGTGGCAGGATATTAGGTCTGTGGGGAAAACATCATCCCAATGGAAATAGAAACATAATAGAAGGAGGTTGTTACACAAGAACCAGTAGTTTAATAAGAGCCTCCTGTAGTAATTGACCTAGAGTCCGATACACAAGAACCCATGGAGACCACTTCTATTGTAGAAGAAACAACAATGGAAACAAAGGCTACTCTAGGTGGAAATAAAGGGGCTGATATACAAGAACCAATGAGGAAGCTATTGTTACACAAGAACCAGCAACAGAGGTGGAACAACCCCATTCAGGAGAGGTTGTTACACCCATTATTGATGTTGATATTGAATGCAAAAAAACGTTGGGTTCCATCTGAGGATGGAGTTCTGAGAAAATTTTGTTAATTTCCGAATTACAGAAGTGGAAACAGGAATAAATCTCCCTTCGAGAAGGGACGATTTCGCTGAAACAACATCAAAGGGGGATAGATTCCCTATATGAAAAATGTATGAAAGAAGAGTTGAAGAAAGGAAGAGAGAATTATAAGGAGAAGGAAGCCCTGCAGAAGAAGGAGGAACAGTTGTTGTTGTTATAGCAACAGGTTCGGGATCTTACCATAGATAGGAAAAAAATTCATGATCTCACCCTCAATTTGTTGGGTGCAGGTGGCCATCCCCATCCTACCCCATTTTTCTATGGGAACGCTACTTCTTGTTCTAGATGAAAGCTATTATGGAGGATAGAACCTATCTATTTTCTTCCACTTACACATTTTTAGATGTTTTTCGTGTCTCTGATTTTGATGAGCAAAGCCTGATGTGTGAGTTATTCTTACACAATATCATTTGTGAGAATGTGAGTATGAAAATGGTTGTGATGATATTCTCCTATATGGGGGATCTGCGGTTGCGAGATTTTGTGTCCTTCATGAAGAATCAGATTGAGTGGCATTTCGCCATCAAATCTATAGATGCTAATGAGGAGAAGATGGCATTATGGGTGCGGACAGAACAAGGACGGGCCACCAAGTTAAGGCAAGAATTTAGGAGAATGTTGAGTACTCCTGGGATAAAGGAACCGAATTCCACTTACAGAAGAAGGATTTTGAAATTATACCTCAATCAATTCTCAGTGATGAAGATCCAAGCCCTGACTGGGTGCTTGAAACACACAGAAGCCAGCAGTGTTGATATACTGAAGGGAGACCCATTTGAATTTTAGAATATCATGGTGGTTGTTACACATGTACCATCATATGCACATATAGTAAAATACTTTCGTGCTTTGTGGCTTGGATTAAGATTCAAGTTTCCTTTGATTTGGCTGCCAATTGAGGATTATCAGAGTAATTATGAATTGAGCAAGTATGAATCAGATTCCGGGATACAATAGTTGATGGCCAATTAGGGGTACAAGTCTACATATAAAGATACAGCTAGTGCTTATGATCTCACTGACTTGCACCAAAGATATTCCCATGAGAGATGAGATTTTGCATGAGGACATGTAAGTTCTTCAATTGGGGCAAGATGTTGGGTGCCAGTTTTGCACACTTTTCCTACTTTTTCCTCCCCTATTTTACCTCATGACTATAACCATTGGGACTATATTTTCCTCTTTTTCCTACCATTCTACATTAACTTGTGTTGTTTCACCTTATTTTCATTACTCTGCAATTTCATCAATTATTATGATGTATCGTGCCTTTTTATAACTAACTGAGGATGAATGTTTGGAGAATATCTATGGTATTTTTTTTGTTGTTCCAGATCCCATTTATAGCACAAAATATCCTGAGCATGAGGCATACATGATCAGTTAAGGGTGTGTTGTTACAGTGAGCTTTTTACACCATGATGCTGTTACACCATGCTGTTATAGAACCACTGGTTAACTATTGTTATAGTAGTACCGCTGACTGGATCTCGTCAACTATTGTTGCTGACCTGTCCTTTAGCTATTATGCTATAGTTGTGATTTATTGTGATAGCTGTAGAAGTTATTAAGCATTGTATTTTTGGATAACAGCCACTAGGCGATTTTGATTGTAATCTATAATTATCCAGACATACTTTTATTAAAGAAGTGGTTATAACCATATGAATTCTATTTTGATCAGCATGAGAATCATAAGATCCTCATGATCGATCCATCCCTCATTGTTACATGTGTTCTTCTATTTAGTTTCTGTTAAGTTCTTTCTCTACTTGTGCCCTGCTAGGGAGGAAGGGCACTCCTCTTTAGCAAGGATTGTAGTGATTAAGTTAGTTGTGTATATGTGTTTGTATTTTGTTTATGTCTCAGTAGGAATTTTGTTGTTGCTGTTTCAACTGTGAATATATATGCTTCAATTTCAATATTTTATATATTGTTACACATATGAGATCAAAGATACCAGCTAGATAATTGTTTTGTGGTGCACTAGAACAGATTAATTGAGCTGTGATTACAATCTTGTAGATCCTTTTATTTCTACATCAGTGATTTCCTTCCCGAATTTACTTCAGCAATGATTTCCTTTATTTGGGTTTTCTTCTGGTTTGATGTATTGGCACAGATAGTGTGGTTGTCATTGAAATAAAAGACGTCCCTGGATTGATAATTTATGTGTATTGTTTTATTCATTTAATAGTGATTAATACATCCCAACAATCACTATGGAGGGTAGACAAAGATCTAGTAGATGAAACATCTAGTGATGTTGAGAATAGGGTGTTCGACGAAGGAGGTTCGTCAAGAATAGTACAGGAAGCCCCTGAGGGGTCTTACTCCATGGATATCATGGATGATGACAGGTAAAGAATAGTGACCAAAAATTCTATCATCTCGACATCGAAGTCAAGTATCACAATGGGTGCAGAAATGTCCTTCAATTTTTCTGAAACAGAACTCATAAGTAGAGGGGTATAGGATCCACTACGAGTGGCATTTATTTGTAGAACAACGTCAAGGGTGTCCTGAAAGTCGTCGAGATGGGGACAATGATGAGAATAGTAGCCATAAAGATCACAAAAATCACAGGGGTGGTTCATGCACAACGATTTGAGTTTCTTAGCTAAATTAGGTAATGTAACATGGACCTCTAGGATGTCAGATTCAGGAAACGTCTCATTGACCATAGGTTTGAGATGAGGAAGCTCAAGAAAATTACAAGTGGTATGCCTAAAAACATCACACAAAGCACACGAAGGTGACGACATTTGAGGCTTAGGAGGAGAAGGAGTTGTTTGGGGGGGCTTGTCCTTAGGTTCCTTCTTTTTGGATTTTCCCACCACGTGAGATGATTTTGCAATAAGACTAGATTCCTATTGAGGTGGCTGAAGCACTGTAGCAAAGGGAGGGTTCATAGCAACCGTTTGGAACGGGGTCAAAGGGGTATAAGGTTTGAGCTGACCAGGCAGAGTCTTTAATGGGGGATTGATGTACCAGACTAGGATCCCCAGGGTCAAATTAGGAAGGCTCAACATAGCCATAAAAGACACCAAAAAGACTCCAGAGGGAGGGAGCTAGAAATAATATCTGACTAGAAGGATAATGGCCTGGTGGAATGGCTCCCAAATGGTTAAGGCTAAGGGGAACCGTTTCGGGTTGAAAATTTTTCGAAGAGACACCAAAAAAAGAAGAATGTCCTTGAGTAGAAAGTCCTAAAGGATCAATTGATTAGCCACCAATAGGTTGCAAAGGCATTGGCTATTGGTTAGTCGAACTGTACTGCTTATGGCTAGCCTGAGACAATTGCATCATGCAAACATTCGACCACTTGGGTTCAGTGATAAGAGTGGGGAGACCAGGAAATGCACTAAGTAAGGTGGAATTTTTATAGACTCCTGGTGAAACACTGGTGAGAGGTGTGACTGATTGCTTATCGAAAACTGAAGATATGATAGACTTGGGGGAGGTTTGAGACTTTAGTTCGTAATATGTCAACTGATTTATGGTGATGATATTTCCATTTTGAGGAAAGAACCTCTTACGAAGAACCGCAAATGTGATAGCAGACATTGCATAGGTATAGCTACAATCCAAAAGGATATTATAATCCAAGGGGGCATCAATAACTTCAATGTCAACACAAACAATCTTTCCCTCAAGAGTAATGGAACAATTGTGGAACATGCCAAGGGGTTGAGAAGGGTGACCATCCAAAGCACGCAAAGTGATGGTGGATGGGGCTAAGTCGGGTGATGCGAACTTATTCCAAACAAAGGTGGACATCATGCAGGTGCATGCACCCTCGTCAATGATACATCACGAGACACTCACATTATGAATATTGACTGGTATTTGGAAGGCGACGGATGAAGTTAAAGGGCGATTTTCTGACTTGTCAAATTAAAATAAAATTAAATGATCATCTCAGGGATCCACAATGCCCAAAACAGATAGCATAGCTTTTCATTGATACGAGCACGATTGGAGAATGTTTAGTGTTAACATGGTAGCAAGATATTGTGCCAAGTCATCTACTATGTTGTAGGTGTGGGCATCTTTGGCAGAAGCAACATTTCATTGTAATGGCCCTTTGTGGATCTTATGAATGACCTCTTCCCGAGGCTGAGGGATCTGTAAGGGAGAATTGGGTGTCGAAATGGGCTTTGTGTAAACTTTGTTTTGGGACTCACTTGCAGACATAGTGGGTGGCCAGGTCTGAAGCTTGACATCAGCAGTTTTGGCCTCTCCAGAATTCATCATCAGAATTTGGTACTCTGGGTACCAGACTGTGAAGTTTGAGGGGAAGCCTAACCTTGAGGGGGTTTGGAAGCCACATATCCTTGTTAAGGGAAAGGATTAGTGAATACAATCAATTGATTTGTCGTATTATTTGGAGGAACTGAAGCAGTGGCTTGCTGTCCTCTATATGTTGCTTATGCTTCCCACAAATGGCGCATCTAGGGTAAGAGGTGACAATCATGAGTATAATGTCCATGGAAACCATAACAATAACAAGGCTTGTTCATACAAAGAGGCATGTTCTTATTGGGTTGATCACATTATCGTTGGTTTGTAGTGTTAGGCTGCTTCCCTTGGGGTGCATCTGGTTGATTACCTTGGCGCACACAGATAACACAAAAAATGTGAATAGTGATTAAAAAAAGGCTCAGTTAGGCAGATAAAATAATTACATTGTTTATGTATTTCCTTAGCAGTGTAAACCAGGTGCTCTGCACTTTATGTGTGTGTGTGTGTGCAAGTTGTGTGTTAATTTTAATTAAGCCCAGACGGTTGTATAAAGAAAAATAAAAAATTTTGAATTATTGTAAATAAAACTAAAACAACAGTCAAATAAAAAACTACAGATGCATAAATTCAACCCAAAATAAGGCTTCCCAAAAAAATATTCTAAGAGGTAGGTGAAATTGACTCAAGACACAAAAGACAACCAAAATATCTAAGGTCTAAAGGACAGGGATCTAATGACTTAGATCTGCTGGAAAAGATGTAGAAAATAGCAAGAAACCAGAGGGGAAAACTGCTACAAAATGAGAAGTGAAAGGTTTAAACCCTAGGGGAAATAAGGAAACCCTAAGTGAGAGACCAAAAAAAACTCAAGTGGGGGTTTTTGGTGGAAAATAACCAATCAAAGGCGCCCTGAATGAAGGATCGATCAAAACCTAAACAATGGATGAAAGTGCTGCAAAATCTCATACTACCTACTCAGTTAAACCCCTCCTAGAAAGGTGGAAGTGTATTGAAACCCTAAGGCTCTTGGATCTACATCAAGGAGACAAACTGAGCATATCCAGGACTAAGACGGGTTGATACAGAGGTCAAACAAACCTAAATAGTGCTTGCGGAAAACCTCGACTATCACAGAAAAACTCAGAAAAAAGTTGTAGCTCGTAGGTACTGACCTATAAACTATGGAAATTGCAATTTATGGGCTGAAAGATGCGATTTCAAGTAGAAATTGCAGGTTCTAGGCCAAAAAGTGTGAGTTCCAGATATAGTTATTTCAGGCGATAGATTGTGGAAAAAATTGTTGTCTCTGGCGCGGTTGATACCTGTTACTTGCAGAAAACACCTGAAAACTCACTGAAGTTATAATTTTTACTGTTTTAGGGCATTTTTTGGCCTCTAATATGCCCAATTTTCCACTATATCTTACCGCCATTCACAACCTAAATCGTGACACCTTTACACTCATTTCACACCATAATTCCCTCACTTGTCGCCAATGCATGACTTATGCATCGTGGTTTATTATCATTATTTTTCTTATATTTTCTATGATTAGAGATGATTTTTTCATGATTTACGAAGGACGGTTTCATTAATTTCATTTGTCGAAGAGTTCCATCGCCGAAATTCTTCACAAGGCAGTTAAACTAGTTACTGCAGAGTTGAGTATGGAATTGATGTAGGTGAAAAAATAATGTTTGTGATCCAATAGGGAAGAGTCATAAAATTCCCACAAGTAGGTTTTGTTCAGAGTACCCTTATTCATGTCCCAAAAACTGTTTGGCAAAATTCATTACCATGAAGGAGTTATGGTCAGGGGAATATTCCAGTGCAATTTTAAGTACAAAATCGGGGTCAAAATTCAGATTTGTCTATTTCTGGTCTGAACAGTTTTGGGTCCACGTGGGTCAGCCATGATGGGGCCAGTAGGTGAACATTCTGGAATATTTATTTTTGTCTTAACCTCAACCTTATTTTCTACGATACACAACTTCGACCTGATCCTTACTCCACTTACCCAATTTGTTATAACCATCAGCTGCACTCTTTAAATCCTTTTGGTTTTGTAAACAAGAGCATATATGAATCTCCATGGTTTTTTTTCATGGGAGATCTGAATAGGGATAAGGATATAAATGATTTTAAGCTCTTCCCTCAACAAACATTGGAATTATGTATGTGTCCTTTGAATTTACATTATGAATGTCAATATATAAGCTTTATTCAACATTTAATTTTTTGTGAGTATGATGATTTTCTTTAGTGTTTAACAGTATTTGTGTAATTTAACTTGTCCCAGGTGTGGCAAGGGCACACCACGACCTGAGATAAATTTTCTCCATTCGATTAAGTTTTAGATTTATTTTTTCTATTTGGATTGGTTTTCAGATTAAAAATCCATATTTATCATAATAATTGTGTTTTATATAGTTTTGCATCGATTAGTTTGAAGGATAAATGCTTCTTTGATGATTGTAGCATTGTTGGATTTCGGTGAGGTTTCCATTATGTCCTTAAGCAATACTTGTGGAAATATAAATCAATTGAATTCTTGTGCGAATATTTGAATGCTCACAACATATTTTCTTGGATGATTTCAATAGCTCTGTTTAGACATTTTTAGTCGATTCTTGTTGGAATTTGTGAGAACCTCATGATGAAATAATTTGAAAATATTAACATTTGAATGAAAATGATCAAGTCTTGAGGACCTAGTGTTTCTCATATATGTTTAACGTAGATTTGAAATTAGGATTTGTATTGACAAATATAGTGAATGAAACAAAGGATGGAACTAAATCCTCAGTAATGTGTGTTGGCAATGGAGGAAAATACCAATCAAACAAATTATCTATCAAGAAAGGTAAAAAATACGGAGATTCTGTTGATGAGAATTCGTTGGGGGTTTTGGATAAAGGTAAGAAGGCTTTGAAAAAATTGATATTCTCATCATTTTATGTATAAATTCCATTGGGCACTAAAGGTGAAAGCGTTGCAAATGGAATTTAGTTCATTAGAAATCTAGATCCAATTTGGAATCAAATTGTAATATGTGGGTAAAAAGAGTACCTACATCAATGAATTTAAATATTTGTTTTATTGAATTGGATTGAAGTTTCATGCTTGTTATAAGATATTTTTCTGAGTTTGATTGGAATATCTTGAGTTTAGAATAGTTAATGTCTTTTTTTGTGAAATGATTTTTTCAGTTTTAGTTTAAAACAATTTGTAGTCCTTTCAATTTGAGTATCTTAATACAGTTAGTATCGAATATCAATTTAAGGTCTGTGATACTTAGTTTCTTTGCAGAATTAAATACTTTTCAATTTTTTTAATCACCGGAGATTTAGCTTAGAAATTAGATCTCTTTTCAATTAGAATCTTTCTTGCCTTTCATAGCATAGTCATTTCTTTGTAAGAACAATTCGGAATGTGAATTTGATTTCACAAGTAGAGATAACATTTTAATGCAGACTAATTTGGATTTCATTTAATTTTGAGTTTCAATTAAGAGTTTCCTCATTATGAATATTGAGCTTGCTTTCGAATTATTTATTTCATTTATATTAGGAATCTCGAATTGAAGGATTTTCATAGATTAAGCTGCAATGCATTTATTTTAATATGATCTTTCAAGTTAGAATTTCTATCATAGGTTTTCTTTTCCAACAAGTGTATGGTGTGTTCTTTTAGAATTTATTTTACAGCAAGTGAGTTTTGTTCTTTCATAGGAATGATTAAAGTATGATCTAAATTGTAGGTTTTGGAGTAGTGTGTAGAACGTTGTTTGCGTCAATTAGTTGTTTAATTTTCTTATGAATGTTATTAAAATATGTCAATTCATTTAAATTTTTAGAAGGAATAGAAATTAGACTTAATATACTTATTCACTTCATCTTCTTGCAATTGTGAAATTAGAAATTGAACATTCTATACTTAATCTAGGAATAGATTTCATATTTCATGATGATTAGTTTAGATTAGACGCTCTAATTGTGCGTTAAATGCACTTGCGCCTCGAAGCTTACAAGCCCCTGATTGATAATTTAATGTTGGAATTTATAGCGATATATTTCCCCAATAGGAATAAAGGTTAAAAATAGCATCAAAAGACTAAAATCTAGATCTGGATCTAACCCCTTGGAATATTTTATTATATTTTGTTGGAGGGAAAAGGTATTTAAATTGGTTAAATACCTTTATTTAGAAATTATAAACAAATAAATCATTTATTTATCATTTCAAGAATGCAGTTAAGGAATAATTAACAAATAATGATTTTTTTAATTATTTCTAGGTGATTTAGTCAAATTTAACAAGGAATAATAACTAAATAATGATTTAATTAATTATTCCTAGAGAAAAATAAGATAAATAATGATTTATCTAATTATTTCTCATGATTGGGTTAAATATGACCAGGAATATTATTTAAATAGTGGTTTAATTAATTATTCCTAGAGGAAAATCAAAAATAAGGATTTATTTAATTATTCCTCATGGGGTTTCTTCTTTGAATCAGAAATAACTTAATAAAATATTGTTTATTAAATTATTTCTTATAGTAAGAGAAATTTTACTATGGTAAAATTGGTATTACATGGTGTACTTCGATCCATCTAATTGTAAATGATTAGATGACCAAAAATTGGTGTAACACTTGTCACCATTGAATACATTCCCTAGTCTAGTCGTTGACCCTACCCATTTTTCTCTAAGTCATTTGTATGGATCTTTCTATGGATATGGTAAAATTTACTGAAATTTTTTTGAATGGTATTATAATGAATTTTCTATTATAATAGTGTGATTCCTCATTATCTTCAACAAATTCTAGTAGAATTTTAATATCAATGAAAGAAAATGATTCTATTGAACATTGGAAACTTCCCCTAATACATCCAGACTTGTATAGGCTAAAATGGTGGAATTATGTTTCTCATTCCTTTATTAAAATCCATTCTATAGACATTCATTTCTCTCCATGATAATACCTTGTAAATATCAATCTCCTAGAAATGGATATAATATATTGGGAAAAAAAGAAAAATACTAGGAGCTATCAAGTTAAATATTGGTTCAGTTTTCAGACCATAACTACCAATATCCTCCTTATGTTGTGTAATCAACACCTGCCATAATAAATTTTATAATTCTTTGGTTGAAGGATTTCCAGACCCTCTTCATGATGTCCATAGCTTTTCTACCAAATTTCCTATGTTTCATATTTCTCTAGATGACCCACACATATTTGATCTCCTAAAAGATTATATTCTACACAATGGCTATGACATGTATATGAACTCCATACTTATCCAAATGAAGTCTATGGTGATTTTCCGCTTCGAAAATGATACACTCCAACCTTTAAGAAAATCAGTGCAAATCACATCAACATTGCGTACTATTGTAGAGAAATATAAGTCTAAGAAGTCCCAACCACTCATCTTTGATTATACTATAATTTCACACCTGACTGCATGGGAAGACAAGTACTCCAATATTAGACACTAGATTCTCAACCATGTCTATAAGGAAAAAACATGTATCTTTCTATATATAAATTTGTATCCCTAAATCTTCTTGAACTATGTCCACTTTCCAAGAAATGGTCCATACCTGTGAAAAAGAAACTTATAGCACATTTTCTACATTAAATAAGCATATAGGGAAGAATTTAGAATGTACAACCTATCGACAAAAAATAAAAAATATCCAAGGGAATATTTCCATGAATAAATCCATCCCATTGTTCAATTATACCTGATTTCTATTCCAATAGAAGGGCTAGGAAACTTAAATAAGTTTCCCACCAGAAAGTAGGATGGCCCTTAATATTGTGGCAATAATTTTTCGTCTCCCAAGGTTCTCAGCTTTAATTTTGAACCTAGGTTTCATACAAAATTAAGAAGGCTCGGCGCTATGTGTGAAGTATGTACTTATTGTTTTTCTTTTGTTGACTTTTATATGGGTGAAAACATTTAGATGAGAGATGATTACTCAGAGACCATTCTAAATATTTTATGGTACATGAAAAATTCATAATTGTGGGAAATGAAATTCGATAAACAAACGGATGCTAATTGCAATGGAAGGAGGAAAAAAATATTAACTATGATGAAATAAAATCATATCATTCAATTTTGAAAATAAAGAAAACTTGCAACTGAAATAAAGCATGTAAATAAAAAACCATATTATGCAGGAAAAAGGTAATTTCTACAACACATTGAGTCAAGGAATCTACTTGGTCTCTTTGATTCTAAATTACATATTCAAGTTTTCAGCGATTTTGTAACACATTAAGGATGGTGACACATGAGTTGGATATAGGTTTGGACAAGTTTTTTTTTTCTACAGGAGATTGTCTAGCGAGAAACAAAATGTGCTAAGGATGAGGTTTGAAAGAAAAAGGAGCTAAGGTACGGCTGAGAAATGGTAAAGAACTCATTTCCACATCATCATATCAGTGATAGAAGGATTTATTCAAAAAATGTGTGGTTGTAGAGTCCCCTGTATCTTTTCAAAAGTAGCGATTTGTGCAGTCACAACAAACAAAGAAAACACTTTCAATAATATCCTCTAGTACTTCAAATACACTTTAAGAAAATATTGTTCAGAAATAAGCTAGTTAACCCTACATAAAGAAAATATTTAAAAATAAATTGTAAAAATGAACAAGTTCATAAATAATAATGATACAAAAGGGGTCTTGAGCACCTGGGTTGGGCCCTAACTCAAGGAGACTCAAATCCTTAAAGGAGAAGCAAACTAATAACCAAATATGTCTTTTAGTAATTGGAAAATTACTTGTACATAAAAAGTTGAAGAATTAAATCTCCTAAAAACTCTGTACTATTATGATTCTATTTCTTCTTCTAGATTTTTATAGTTGCCTAATGTACTACTTGAGCCCTATATTTATAAAAAATGAATGACCCTCTTCAAAAGGAGGAATGATTTCCCTCCAAAACTCCGAGAAAATAATATCATTCTCCCTTAGTTTCCTTGCAGCCATAGGGAGGAGTATTTAGTGCTCCAATCCAACCAATATATTTTTGGTGTAGAGGAAGGCCCCATGAGTCTTTTTTATTGTATATCCTAATAATAAATATTCTCAATCTCCTACAAAATCACATTATGAACCTAAAATATGGTAAGTCTCTTTAACCTCCCTAAGAACTCATTTAAACTAACAAACCATTATTAATTGCAAAATGGAAGGTATAATATAACCTTTATGTGCCTAGGAAAAGTTGGATGGGTATTATGTTTTACCTAATTTGGAGGCCCGTCATACCCCCATACTCAAATTGTTTCTCATATTTTGAGCAACCTATTCTTCCTTCTTCCCATGTTTTTCCTCATTCATTTCCCTGATTTCCTGCTAAATATCCCATGTTATGTTGGAGGTAGTTGTGCCTATTCGATAGAAACCTACATTTTCCACAATGTCCTGCCACTCCCTTGACTATTTTTCTTAAATTTGATGCTCCTAAATACCTAAAAATAAGGGTGTATTGAATCTAATCCCAATCCATTGGACCTCGGTCTCTGAATGGTCCTCTTGTACAAAGGGGATTTGTCCTACGCAACTTGCAACCTATAAGGGGAATGATAGTCTTTGATATTCATGCTATAAGCTATTATTTTTCATCTCCTATGGCAATCTTATGAGCTCTCTTATCCCAATAACCAAAAATTATCCTCAAAGTGGAGGATTTCATCATGTTTCCTCTATTTGTAGACTCCCACCACTTTACGATCCTCTACTAGGAGTGCATGAGTGGAAGTGAGAATAGATGGATTAGGATGTTTAGGTTTGATCCAAAGTAGTTCGTTCAGTTTTTCAGCCATGGCTCTTTCCACTTCTTTAGCCCTGACTTCTTCATGCCTTAGCCAAGATTCTAGGGCCATTAGTTTTGCATCACCCAAATATGGATTTAGGTCCCATATGGTCATATTTGGAAGCAAAAATTTCAAATTTCAAATTCAAAAAAATTGGCCTTATATTTAATGCTATATTGAAGGAAGCTTCAATGAATTCATTGACATATTGTAGAGGGAGAGATCCTTTTTGTGCAAGAATTTTTATTTAGAAATTCCACCACTTCTCCTTTAGGAAAAAGGAGAAGGTTTTTAAGGGTTGCTTATGTTGGACCAAAATTCACACTAAAAGGAAGGGAGATGAATCAGTGTGAGAGAGATTTTCCCACTTCATAACTTATATTTAACCAACCATCATATTGCAATGAACCATAACTATATATGGCATATCAAAAACTAAAAAAATCGTCATAAAGCTAATAAAACATCAATAATTCATCACACCAATAAAAAAGAGATAGAATATTTTACATGGAAACCCATACGTGGGTAAAAGTAAAATTATTATTATTTTTATTCTTCAATTTATTACATAAATTTTTAGGATTCAAACTGCTAGAGGCACTAACCACCAAGATATTCAAGTTGCTACTTGTAGTAAACTACAATTTGATTAAGGCACCAAACACAAAATTATGCAATACGTTTTTCACTATATGCTACAACTTGATTGAGACACCAACCTCGATGATGAGAAATATTTGAACTACTTTAGGCTCCAACTTTGTTGAGGCACCAACCTCAATGATGAGTGGGCTTTGGCCTACTCTAGGATCCAACCTAATTGAGGCACCAAACTTGATGACGAGTAAGCTCATACCTTCTTGAGGCTCCAATCTAATTGAGGAACTAACCTTAGTGATTAGAAACCTATGACCTACTACTTGATTGAGGCACTGACCTTAATGGAGGGACCTGCCTCATTCTTCAACCTCTTATGGACCTTTTTTCATAATATTTAAAATTGGATACACCTCTTCTTCAAATAGATATTTCTTCAAAGGACTATCATACTACTATCATTCATTGATCAAACTCTTTCTCCAACATGTTCAACAATTTTCTTACTCAAAGGCTTTCCTGAAACTTGTTTTTCAACACAAACTGTGACTAATTCATTCGACATACAATGGATTCTAATCCTCAAAACACATTAACCAAGCTATTCATTTTTCTAGAATTGTACAGTGTTAAACCTTGATCATCACACTTATTTTAGAATCCATTTTAGAAAAATAAGGTGGCCATAAATCATCAAAACCATTTACTACTATATTGACACCATAGAAAATTAACCTTGATAAAAAACTAAATATTTTGGGAGAATTATACATAACAGATATTTTATTATCACCAAAAGATGCTAATTAATCAACCAAATCAATATACTTAATGGAGTTTTCCCTCGGTTGGAGCTTGATCAAATGATAGAGATATGCAATTTCGAAACCCTTCGGCCATGACCTAGGGTTGTGGCGACCCACGGGCCTGCGGCCATCTCCTTGCACTATCCTCCTCAATTGGCTTCCCCCTATTCTTCTCCTCGTGCACGGTAGGGGTTCACTCCATGGGATATCACAGTGGGGGGACAATGGATTCCCCATCCTCTGGCCCTCCTCCCAATGGTGTTGCAGTAGAGTCTAACAGCACCTGTCAGCAAAACTATGTCCCACCCTCTGGCCCCATAAGGACGTATCACGCAATGAATAATCAATATGTCGATGTTGCAGCTGCAACATATGTCACCTCCTCCACCTGTATTCCAAAAGCAGCAGAAGAACCAAATATATTTCTTCCCGTGCACCAAATCAATGAAAAAATCCAAGACATGAAATATCATGCCTTTATAGGCAAGTTCATTGGATTCTTGCCTACTGAGAAAGCCCTCCTTGGATGGATCTCCTCCAAATGGAAGCCCAAAGGCCGCATCGACCTCCATCTAGGTTCAAAGGGTCTCTTCAACTTCATCTTCACATGCATTGAAGACAAGAACAAGATCATAGATGGTGGCCCCTACTTCTTCAGCTCGTCAGGGATTTTTCTCTGAAACCGAGTTGAGAGTTTTAACCTTGAAAAATAAGACTTTAGTTGGGCTCCAGTTTTGGTTCAGCTTTACTCTATACCTCAAGACTACTGGAATGAATTAACCCTGAAAGAGATTCGCAAAACTCTAGGGGAATTCATAAAAATCATAGATAAAACACGAATCAGCAAGAACACAGCCTATGCCAATATTTGTGTTTACAAGCACATAGCCAAAACTCTTCCTGGTGAGGTAAGCCTTCTCCATGATGATTTTGAATGGATACAAATTGTAGATTATGAACATGTACCTTTTAGAGACCAGAAATTCCATACACATGGGCATATTTTCAGGGAATTCCCCCTCAATCAAAGCTCTACCACAAACAAATACCAAGTCACTAAAGACTCAGAAGGCTTTAAAAAAGACACTGGACGGAGAAGCACACCAGGAAGCCAACCACAAACAAAACTACCAAGACTCCTTCAACTATAAATAGCTTCGATGCCTTAGCCAACCTGAATATTGAAACCGTTGTTATTCCTAGCTCCTCAGATCCACCCATGCAGGAAAAAAACAACCACGGGCTTCTCATAAGCCTTCGATCCCCCCGAAAGCACCCTTGCAATCCAAATACCTACATCCTTCATCTACTAACTCTGGAAAAGGAAAAGGCTCTGCCCTCGAAACACCCACAACAATGGAATAGGAACTAGAGAGTAGAGAATACATAGATCTGGATATCATCGGCCTCTAAGATGCATGCAAGCAAAAGGATTATCTCTCAATTCCCAATCATCAAATCCATAAATTGGATGAAGTCCTATCTTGAGCTCAACAGCTCCCCACTCTAGGCATCCAAGGAGGAATAATTCTTAACACCAAACACATTCTAAAAGAATCCAGGAAAAGAGGAAGAAGAATTGATCTGTAGCGACTTCTCATTTTCGGATAATAACTAGTATAATATAGAAGATATCCAAATTTAACCAGGTTCTACTCCATCATATCCCACATTTCTTAATGAATCTAATCTCATTGAACATAAGATGGCTAAACATCCCTTTCAAGCATCGTTTAATCAAGAAAATAATAGCTGAAGAAAACCCCACAATTTTATTTATGAAAGAAACTAAATTCTCCTACATCACTTTGGATACGATCCTTACTAGACTTTGGAAAGGCTTCCACACCCTACCTGAATACGACTGTGGAGCCTCGGGCAGCCTATTGATAATTTGGAACCCGCAAGCGATTTCTCTAGATAACTTCCATGCCACTCGCAACTTCATTCAGGCCTCTTTCCACCTTCTAGGCCCCAACATTCATGGATATCTAGCAAATTTCTACTTCCCTCAAGCAGCTACGAAAAAAATAGACCTGTTGAACACTATAGAGTTTCTCAACCTTCAATGCACACATCCTCTCGATGTTGGGGGGAGACTTCAATATGATAACGAGCCTTCAGAAAAAAAAAGGAGGATGACCTTGACTTGACACTCATAGCTCCATATTCAAGGACTTCACTTAAGATAATCTGTTAATTGACCTCCACACCTCTAATGTAGTCTTCACCAAGAATAACTGACAAGGGGGATCACACCAAATTTCTTCCCACCTTGATATATTTTTTATCACTAACAATTTCATTCATCTGGGAGGGGATCTGCTAGAAACCATCTCACCTACTTCCGGATCAGACCATTGGAATATTCATCTTTAATGGGTCAGACCAAGCATGGAAACTCACGAACCTTTTCACTTTGAACAGTTTTGGCTCACGCATTCGAGCTTCAAAGACCTTCTCTTGGGTTGGTGATCCTCTCTTATACCTTTGGATGGGTCAAAAATGTTCCAGTTCTAGCATAAGCTCAAAATGCTGAAAGGTAAACTAAAATTCTAGAATAAAACCTTCGTTGGCAACATATTCAACAACCAAAAATAAATTGACCAGAAAATTGAAGATCTCCATCAAAAAATCATTCTAGAAGGAAGAACTGCAGATTCCAATGTCCTGGAAGCCACTCTAGCGACCCAATTGGAAGACAAAAGACATCAGGAAGAAATTTTATGGAAATAAAAATCTAGGGTTAGGTGGCTTAAGGAGGGAGAGAGGAACACTAGATTCTTCCATCACACCACCATCTAGCACAAGATGCACAATAGAATCTATGTCCTCAAGACACAAAATGGTGAATGCGAAGAATCATGAGGATATAGAAGAAGAATTACTGGATTACTTCAAGGAAATCCTCAAAGAGCCCAAAAATCAAAAAAAGGAAGCCATTAAGAATATAACCCATCATATCCCAAAGTTAGTTAATGCAGATCACAACCAGATGTTGCTTAAACCCACCACCATGCAATAAATAGAACAAGCGGTGTTCCAACTTAAGGAGGGTAAATCCCCTAGGCCAGATGGATTCACCACCAATTTCTTCCACTACTTCTAGGATGTCATAAAGCAGGAAGTTTGGGACCTTGTTGAAGATTCATGCAACTTTGATTGGGTTCTCCCAACACTCATTGAAACCTTTCTCACTCTCATTCCTAAGGAGGATCAAGTTGCATCTCCAGGAAGGTACAAAGAAATAGCCCTTTGCAATGTAATTTACAAAATCATTTCCAAGGTTATTGCTAACAGACTAAAGCATCTCCTCCCCCTGCTTATATCACCGGAACAAATGGGATTTGTTGAAGGCAGCAAGATTCTTGATGGCATTATCCTTGCCCATGAAGTCATCCATTATCTAAAATATTTTAAAAGGCCCGGGATGCTCCTCAAGATTAACTTATCCAAATATTTTGATAAGCTCAACTGGACCTACATCAGACATGTTCTCTTAGCCTTTGGATTCTACCACACTTGGGTATGATGGATCATGACGATGCTCTCCTCTCCATTCTTCTCAATCCTTGTCAACGGACTCCCTTCAGCCACCTTCACCCCTTCCAAAGGCATCTGACAAGGAGACCTACTTTCCCCATTTCTCTTTTTTTTAATGGAGGAGGGTCTAGGTCATCTAATTAAGCATGCTATCAACACCCAAGCTCTCCAAGGCCTTCCGCTTCACAACCAACCTCCCATCACTCACCAACATTTTTTGGATGATGACATGATCATGGGCCATGCCTCGGTGCAGGAAGACAAAACTCTCAGATCCCTCCTTGACTTCTTTTCTAAAGCCTCTGGAACCACTGTCAACTCTTAAAAATCCCAAATCTTCTTCTTCAACATGCCCACCATTTCTCAACGTAACATCACCAGGATCCTTGGCTTCATTGTTTCTACACTCCCTTCCAAATATCTGGGTGCTCCTCTCACAGATTCTTCCATCAAGCACACCTCTTAGACAGAGTTGCTGGACAAGCTAGAAGCGAGACTTACCTCTTGGAGATTTGTCTCACTCAACATCGCAGGATGCCTAGTCCTCATCAAATATGTATTATAGTATATGCCCTTATATCTCTTCTCTACTATTGCTACTCCTAAGTGGGTCCTAAAATCCATTCGCAATATTTAGAGATCCTTTCTCTAGGGTGGTAACAAGGACAATCAAAACTTGGTGCTAGTTAAATGGAAGGATGTCTTCACTCCAAAAGCCAAAGAAAGCCTTGGGATGAGAGATCTTGAGCACAAAAACATTATCATGGGTGCTCTTATTTGGTGGAAGTGGGTTTCCACAGTCACAAGCCTTGGGCTCATTTATGGGCCACCAAATATGCTACAAATTGACCCTAAGAGGACTTAATCATATTCAATCAATACCCTGGAGGCTCTTGATTTGGAAGGTTTTCAGTCAACATAAACACCTCATCCAATCTCATAGCTTCTGGGAAATTTGATCAAGAATGCAAGCCAAATTTTGGGAATATTCATGGCAGCAGTTGCCAAGACTCTCCTCCCTCTTCAGTCAGCCCCTCTGGAGCACCAATTTGCAAGTGAGAGATGAGAACAATGTCAAGTACTTATGGGCTCAAGAGGTAGCTCGAGGATTTCAAAATTGGCTTCCAATGGACTATTAGCAGCAAGAATGGCACAATGAACAACACCATTATTTCTCAACTGAATTAGAAAAATGGAATATAAGAATCCAGGAGGGACCGAATATTCTTTGTTGGGGCCACACCTAGTGGTAACTTCTCTACCAAGGAGGCGCACCACCTACTTTAGCCTGGTCAAAAAAAAAGTTATGGATGAATATCTGAAATTCCAAACTCTAGCCCAAAGTCTCTACTTTCCTTTGGCTACTCAAAAAAATACGTATCCTTAGACAACCTCTTAAAACATGGCTTTGTGGGGCCTTCTCGATTCCCACTCCGTCAGAATGATACCGAATCAATCAATCATATTTTGGACCTTTTCCCCCTATCCAACACCTTCTTGGACAAAATTGAAATTTTATGCAAAATAACCAATAGAGCTCGGGGCAAGATCATCCAAACTCTTAGCCATTAGCAAGATGATCCTTTTTTGTGCAACCTCCTCAATCGCTTCTGGAAGCTTATTCCTAGCCTTGTAACATAGACTCTCTGGAAGGAAATAAATAGTAAAATTTTGAAGAACACTTCAGCTCCTCGGGAAATGATATGGACAAAATTTTGAAGAGACTTGAAGGAAACTCTTGTCCTCACTCATTGGGAAAATTCTGACTTACCGACAACCACCGCCAAATGCCTCATTTGGAACAATTGGATCCTGGGTCTCGCCCACCCCAATGATATCTCCTCTCATCTCAACATGCCCTGCATCTCTCTAGAAGCTTGGTTGCCTCCCCTTGATGGTTTCTTCAAACTAAACTTCGACAGAGCCTTCAAAGGCAATCCAAGGGAAGCAAGCTTTGGAGGAATATTTAGAGACTCTAACGATAATACTCTGCACATATTCTATGGGTCCATAGAATGGGATAGAAACGACTATGTGGAGCTGGAGGACCTCATCCAAGGCATATCCATTGCCATCGAGCTCAATCTCTTCCCACTGGAAGTTGAAAGGGAGTTGTAGATCATCATTCAAGTAACCACCCGCCACCTATTCAAATCGTCATTTGCAAAATTCACCAACAACTGGAGATTGGAAAATTGCTTCAAGCATTTGGAACATTGGCTGCAACATTACAAAGCTATTACTTTCCTCCATGTCCACAGAAAATCAAACTCTGTAGCTGAGTTCATGGCCAATAAATGTGTTGAATACAACTATCCACTCTTCACCTCTAACTTCCACTTTGTCACGGATGAGTCTCTTCATATAAATTGCATCAATCTCATGGATAACGACCTATAGCCCCCAGATGCAGGTGCCATGAGCCATGAACACAACACGAGGCCTCCACATGCCAACATTGCTGGCATGATTCGTGGAAGGCTGAACTCCTTTATTAATTTCCCTATGGACGATGGATGGGAAATTTTCTTCAGTATGTTTCGAATCAATGGAAGACAATGACATCTGCCATTTATGTTCGTCAGTGGGTTAGGATCAACGTCTCCCAACGCCGTCTTGACAATTTATCGCCCACCTTTAATGTTCCTTAGATATATAATTACCACTCCCACCACCTCGTTAACCATTTTGTCTTGGCTCATTTTTATCTTCTTCGTGCTCTCTGCATCCTATATGCTCTCATAGCCCAAGCTCCTTGCCACTGCCTCCACCCCCACTGTGTCTTAGTTGTGCCACCCATCTCCTCTCCCTTCTGCTGTATTATGCCCCCCCATTAGTGATATAAGCCCATCTAGGTTAATGCGTAAGGCATTCACCCTACATGCACGCACCATGGAAATGCACTTCGCTCCTTGGGGGTGGCTCCTGAGTCCTCAGTGGACTCCATTTCCTGCACCCCAACTCACCCTTTCGTCTACCCTATTACAAATGACTCCCTTAGCATGAGCTCTATGCCCTATGCTCCTAGTTTGACTATTGGTAAAAGAATATATAGGAAATCCACCATCCCTTGCTCCATACAACCTCTATCGCGAAATACCAACAGTATCCATATGAATATTCCCACAACGGAAGAGACAGGTGTCTAGATTATGTCTGTGGATGACATATGGCGTAAGGATGAAGACGCAAAGGTTGTGGTCATGACCTACCCTCCTCCTGGTCCTCCAAGGGCCACGCACATCCTCTCTATAGAAGAAGAAGAGATCATCTGCGTGTATGGCTACCAGATTATGGAAGAAGACCCAACTGAGAATGAAGTTGGCAACAAGACTTGACAGTTCCTCCTCAATGTTCCTGGTCGTTTTTTGGATATATCCACTTAATTTTTTATTTCTAGCTTACATTAGTGTTTCAGATTATCTAGCTAAATATGAATATCTCAGACTCTTTAAGGGATGGTTTCCTCGTCAAGGAAGCCCCTAACTTTGATATTTTAGAGACAAATTAGGGCAGGTATCGGCTAATATCCTCTAGCCATCCCTATCACACAGCTTCTTGTAAATTATTTTTGTATAATTAGTTTATCATAGTCCAACTTACAAAAAAAATAAAAATAAAAATAAAAAAATGGAGGTTTCCTTTGCCATTAAGTCGGATTCGTCCCTTAATCCTCTCTCTAGAAAGCTCATTGAGAGTAGGCCCCTCACCCCTAGGATTTATGGCCTTCCTAAGATTCATAAAACTGGAGCCCCTTTTAAGACTTATTGTTAACACAATAGGTGGACTCACTTATCATCTTGCTAAATTCTTAGCCCAGAAGCTTATGCCCATTGTGGGTGTCATCGATTCCTATGTTAAGGACTTGACTTCCTTTATCAAAGAGTGGAAGGATATCAGTCTGGAACCCAAGGAGTTGTTAGTAATTTTTGATGTTGTATAATTATTTACCAAAATCCCCATCCATGAGGCCATTAATTTCATTAATAGAATATCTTCGCAGAACACAACTAAATTAGTTGGCCTCTGTGTCACCTCCACTTTCCTCAGTTTCCAAGGTGAGTTCTATGAGCAAACATGCGGTCTTGTTATGGGTTCCCCTCTATCCCATATAGTTGCTAACTTATTTATGGAATTTTTTGAAACCAGTGGCTTAGCTTCAACTCAATTTCTCCATAAAAAGTGGAAGATGTTTATGGATGATACTTGTCATTTGGCCCCATGGTCGAGAGAAATTAGATTTATTTTTGTGCCACCTAAACTCTCAGTAAGATTCCATTAAATTCAAGATGGAAGTAGAAGTGGACGGATTCATTCCCTTCTTAGACATCCTTCTTTCTAGAATGGATGATGGTTCTATTTCCCACCAAGTTTTTCGCAAAAAAACTCACACGGAACAATATCTTCATGCTGGTTCACATCATTTTCCTACTCAGGAATTTAGTGTTCTTTTCACTCTTGATACTCGTGCTCTAAGAATCTCTGACGACAGCCATCTGAAGTCGAAGAAATCCCATCTCCTTGATGTCTTGGAAAATCTTGGGTACAATAGATCGCAAGGCCTTAAGGCCTTTCAAAAAGTACATAAAGGGTTAAGAATAAATCTACTCGGGTAGATCCTATTTCCAAGGTACATCTCCCATTTATCAAAGGGACAACTGAAAAAAATTCCCATGTCCTTAGAAGTAATAAGATATTCTCATTGTTCAAACCTCTTCGTACTATTAGGAATTCTCTCAGATCTGTCAAGTATACTTTTGACCCTAAGGACATGAAAGGTGTCTACATGATTCCTTGTTCCTATGGTATTCCCTATATTGAATAAATAGGTAGGTCCATTAAACAGAGAATCCAAGAGCATGTTGCAGACATTAGGCATAATCGTTCTCGCGCATTAGCTCTTGCTAAATATGCGTAAAAATCATGTCACCATGTTTGCGTTGAGTACTCCAAGGTAACTGCTAAGGTCGATGACTTCCACTATAGGAAGCTTTAGGAGGCTATTGAGATTGAGAGGCATGCTAAGAATCTCAATGGGGATGACGGTTGGAAATTGAGTAAGAGTTGGAATCCATCTCACTCGATATGATTATTTCCTCTGTTATATTCTTAGGTCTCTGTATGATTTTTCTTGATTTATCTCCCTTCTTCTTCATGTCTTTAATTTTATCCCTTGTCTTTGTTGATTATTTTTCCTCCTTCCTTTTATTGTTTCCCATGTCTTTGCTGATTTCTTTCGTTTTACTTTTTCCCTAATATTTATTTTCTTGGTCTCAAATTTGTCCCTTATTTATATAATTATATATAATTCCCTCTTCTTAGATTACAAAATTTTTAATTCCTTTTCATTTAATTAAAATATTTATTAAAATATTTGTAAATAGTTAAAATGTTTATAATTAAAATCATCTTTAACCCTTTTTAATAATTATTAACAATTTGAAATATTTTCCTTAATAACTAATTAACTAACTCAATAACGACTAGCTTTTTAACGGCTATATTTGGGCAATGTTGCATCCTTACTATTTATTCGTGATGATCGATTGATCTCTTTCACCTTTTCCTTGAGAATGAACCACATTAGTTGGCTCGAAACATTGACTAAATCATAGTAATTTGATTAATTTGAAAGAAATTTATCTACTCTATGGATCACAAAATTCTGAGATCTAAAAATAAATGTGCCAATAAACCTCTTTACAAAATATTTTGACCACGTCTCAAATCCAAAACTTTCGCAAACCAAACCAACATGCATAACCAACTAACCTCCATGTAAAGTAAAATAGAGAACATATGCTAACGAGGATCAATCCTACAACCAACCAATTACAACAATCTTGACAGATCAATCCAAACGAGCAGCTGATGAAGCTTCTCAACCATTTCTTCCTTTAATGATTACACTAACTCATGTAGCTTGCGCTGGAATCATCGCAGACTTCCAAAATTATCACTATGGGGATTTGTTACTCTAATATATACATCAATGAGATCCACAATCAAACCACTGACAATGTCTCATTGATATTCCACTATTATGGCTCATGTAACAATCATACCATGTTTCTCCAGCTATGACTTAAAATATTGGTTCTCCTGTTATGACTTAAAATACCATGCCAACTCTCCATTTTCACAGCCATTGGACTCTAACTTAAGCCATTATCTCGACTCTCCACTAACACAGTTTTTTTCGTTAATACTTAATAATAAAATCGTTGTTTGAGCTATAACTTACCAATCAAACTGTTGTATTGGCTCTCCACAATCATGCCCTTCTGGCTTCGACAAACCTTTGTCTCAGCTCCACTGTCACGACTATCCACTATCATGTAACCATTGTCTCATCTCGACTGTCTCGGCTCTCCATTGTCACTTAACCACTATATCAACTCTCGATTATCACGTAACCATTAACTCAGGTCTACTATCTCAACTCTCCATTGTCACATAACCACTCTCTCGGCTCTCCATATGTATTCCCTTCAGTCCATGACTTGACAATAAAAACGATGTCTCAGCTCCCATTTCTTACCTCTCGATTGTCACATAACCACTATCTCAAGCCATGGGCTACAACTTCATAATCAAAAACTATCTCAACTCCATTGTATCAACTCTTTACTTTCATGTAACCACTATCTCAGACCACAGGCTATGACTTAATAATAAACCACTACCTTAGCTCCAATGTCTTGTCTTCTATTTTCACGCAACAACTATCTCAGACCATGGGTTATAAATTAATAATCAAATATTATCTTGGATCCATTGTATTTTCATGTAACCACTATCTTATACCACATGCTACGGCTTAATCATAAAACACTATCTTGGCTCCACTTTCATGTAACCACTACCTCATATCTCGGGCTATGGTCAGACCACTGTTACAAAAATCATATCTACAACCATCAAATTCATGATTAGACCATTTCTATAAGCCCTCTTTAGCCACCATAAGAAACTTCACAAATCGACCATTGTCACCAATTAGACATAAAAATAAAACATTTCCCTCGATAAACCAACAACAAAACATAGAGCTTAATTCTACGTAAGCTATTTAATCAATTGTTTGATGAGAAACCTAGACTGAGGGATTTCATATATATACTTTTTATTTGGTTCCATGTTCACATGGGTGAACATGTGATCGGTCCACATCCCAGGTTCAATGTTTACACTATGGTCTTACCATATGCCCAACCATATAATTGCCGCTTTAATCCTTGTGTTGTGGCCCTTTGAAGGATGTCTCTATGGAATTGTGCCTTGAAACTACTGCCTTGTTCTTTCTCCTAAGTTGTAATAGTTTCATTGTTCCTTGTGTTATCACCCTTTGGATTTTATCTCTAAATTCATTTGACCATGCTCATAACCAAGGAATTAGTTTTTTCTTTATGGGACTTTAGGCCTAGCCTTAATTGCCCATGTGACCATTCAAGTGACATAGTTCTAAAGGTTAGTGGGCCTATACATGATAACATCAACATGTTCTCATCATGTCATGTTTCACATTGTGATTGGCTAGTATGGCGAGACCACATTAGTTAACGTGTGCACATTTTGGTATGTAGCCACCACTAGATATAAGAAATTTGAACAATAATTAACCCCATTAAACATCATGCTAGTTTGGACATTATCCATCATGGATCATCTCGAAGTTGCACATTTTTTAATGAATTAATATTGTGTGGTTTTCCCCTATAGTTTTGGGCCGTCAATTACTATTGAGGTTCAATTGACCATAACTTTTCATCTGGGAGGATTTTTTCAGAGTGGGATATACCATTGGAAAGATATCAATGAGGCCTACACAACTATGTTTTTTATAGGATAATTAGTTCATTCAGATATTTCAAAAAATTCAATAAACTTAAAGCATCCTTTGACTTTACATGATGGGAGAATGAAAGATATCTAGTTGTCATACCATACTATCCAATTGCCATATTTTCTTCATGAATGGCATGACTGTTGTCTCAGTCATCCATTTTTACATCAATGACACTTTTTGTAACGCCCTACAACTTAATTATTCTAAAGAAAGGTGTTCCATAGTGCCCAAGTTCACTTTTATGGTCGCAACCTGAGTGTCCTTTCCCTCAAATAATCTTTGTGTTTTCTACCATTGGGCCTTTAGGTGCTTGTTTTATATTTCCATGTAATCCCTTATATTGGCTTAATCAAATATAACATGTTCCATTTATTATCTCATATCATTCATTTAACATTTCATCTTTCCAACATTAACAACTACCTTAGATTATTCAATTTTATTCCATCCATGAGTCTCAACCATCTCTTGCTCAACCTCAAGGAATAGTTGTGGAACTAGGTGCACAAAAATCATTTTCCCTACCTTAATATAGGAATAAAATGAAGTGTGTATTCTTGGAGCTAGTTTATTTTCTATTCTCTCAATATATTGCAGTTTTTTTGTATTCTTGCAGCTCTGCGAGCTACTCCTATAGCTCTACAAGTTACTCTTGTTGCTAAGAACTTGGTCCTTCTAGTTTTACTTATAGCTTAATTTCCTCGGGAGGTTTTGGTATTAGTTATTATTAATTTATGTCCTTATACATCTTGAAGATCTTGTTTTTTAGGGCTAATGGTTTCTTCAATGGTCATAGGAGTGGAAGATGGAGGCCTTGATTTTCCAGTATACCACATACTAGTAAATTTTCTTCTTTTGAAGTAAACATGTGGTTGAGTGGGTTTACATTCCTTGGGATTTGTTACATTTCTTAGTGTTTCAAATGTAGCAACAAATTCTTTTTCTTCCTCCTCCAAAAGTTCTTCCCATTCTTCTTGTGCTACAGGGATTTTTGCTACCTCTTTTTCCCTCTTTTTAATTACTCTTTTTTGGTTTCTTAACCTCTTCCTAAGGTTCTATTCATTTCTCTTGAGGATCTATTATCTCTTTATGAAATTATATCTAAGGGCCCATCAATTATGTCCCTGCCAAATCTAACCCACCTAGTTTTGTCATGTCCAATGATGTCTCAACCAAATATGTCTGAGGCTCTACTAATTTGGCATGAGCCTCTAAGAATGCGTGTCTAGACATGTCAACAAAGTCTACCCAGGGAATAGGGTATATAATATCTTCCAATGCATCCATTACTATTGATTTGATTAGGCCATGATGGGTCAAATAATTTTATTCCCCTCCACATTTATTCTCATCTCTTTTAGTGACGAGAGGAGAAAATGTGGGATACCAAGCCTCTCATGAATAAGTAGGTCGGCTTGGAATCTTAGTTGATAAAGGATCCTAAATTGATAAAAATATAATATGCTTAAACTTACTTCACAATAAATATATTTTAGGATATGATATGCTATTTCATCCCAGGAGTATGGTAGGATTTCCCTTCTGATCCCATTTTTGTCTTCATTTGGTTTCCCATCACGATGGAAAAATCCTCTTTTTATATTGATGGTTTCATGTCTACCCTCCTTACTCCATTAAATCTCCTTTGGAATGGAATTTAACCTTATAATTAAGTATTCATCAATTTATATGATCAACCCTTTAATTATAGTGATTAATTCAAGGCCCTCGGGGTGTTGTAAGCTTAAGGAAAATTCTAGGGAAATTTCATCATCATATCCTGTCAATTTCATAAAGAACGCTAGCAAGTGACAGTTTTCTAAGATATCCCTAACCTCGGGAATCTAATGAAGCATACTTGTATATTTGGTTCTCTCTTATTTAACCCTCCTCCCATTTTATGACACAACTATTGTCACACATTTTCTTGCAAGGAAATGTTGTTTATGTGCTACTACAAAAATTAGGGTTTTCCCATGTCAACAATGGATCTTGTAGAAAGGGGAAAATGCACAATAATTCAATAATTTTTTCTAGAAACAAATTATAACTCCATACTATAAAGCATGCTACATATATGAAATTTTAGGATAAGGGAAATTGACTAACTTGCCTTCAAACTCTTTAACACAGAAAACCTAATGATTGATATATTTAAGAAATTGAGCATTAAACCTTATGAAAAATGTGAGTGGGAGAATTGGACTTATGATTTCTCGAGGAGACATTTTTTTCTTAGATTATTTAGGACCTCTTTGAGCATTCTGGATGAAATTTTGGATCCTTTAGAAAAAACTGTTGTATCTTGTAGCACGATACAAGTTGGTTCCTGTAACAGACAATTTTTTAACTTTATACCTATAACCTTCTTGTGTAGTGGTGGTAAAATTAATTGAATATATTTAACACTAAATACATGTAGAATATGGAGTGAGGATAGCTGGAAAAATTTAAGTCAATCCTAATTTTAAGTGGAGGTAGTGTTGTTGGGTGATGAGAGAAATATTAGTGCGCAATGGTTGTTGGGCCATAGGAATTGCATATTTTTTACAGCTTGTTACTCTATTTTTCATTCATTTTCCACTTATCCTCAAATAATTGTATTACTATTTTGAAATAAAAATACATCATAGTTACATAAATAAGTAATAAGGTAAAGGTCCAATATTCTCTCAGTTCTATATGTTTTTGTGTAAATTTGGCTTAGTTTGTATGAGTTACAAAATTTGACAGAGTCCATAGCCTCACTGATATTCTATAACTAAATCCAAGGTTTAAATTGATTCCATGGATGACATATCATCCAAACCACATGGAATGATGTCAAATTGTGCCTACGTGGATTTCCAATTATTGGGTACGAGCAACAGAAACCTAGTTGACCACAACATCAAAGTCAAACCTTTGGTCAAATTGTGATATGACATGTTCAAAATATACTTGGTATTACAAAAAAGTATCAAGCGAACCCAATTCCTTATCAAGCCAGTGAGATCATGAAGGAAATTTTTTGTCGAACAATGATTATGTGTTTATCACATCATTGACTTCCTTGATAGTGAATCGTGTGAATTAGAGTTCTGATAGAAATCAAATTCTGAGATATGAATCCATGGATCTGGATTCTAAAAATTAGTTTCTCAAGGTATTTATTTTAAAACACTATAGCATGATTCATTGAGAAGTGAACCATATGCTCAGTATGTTCGATGTTGTTATTATTTTTGAATGCAAGTGAAGTTATTTCGACTGTAAACACACTGCTCAGTTAATACAGTTCTCTTATATGGTTGTGCATTCATGAAATTAATTTGTGTTTGATTAGTAAATTTTCTAAGTTTTCCATCTCTCTTGCACCTAAGAAGGCCCCCCTATTGAGTATGAGTGTAGATTAGTTTCCTTTATGTTTACTTTCTTCAAGATTTCTTTCAAGTATTTTGTTTATGCTCTATTTATCTTTGTTCATTTACACACTTTATTTTACTCATTTAATTCTTGTTCTTCTGTAGATACAAGTGTTTGAATACACTTATGAAAAAAAACAACAAAATTTTTTAATTTCTTCTTGTTAATAGTCTTTTACCTCTAAATTTGCTTTGGTCTCAGATGTATAGATATTGCACAAAAAGGAATGAAACATGAACTTTGTACACAATCTTAGTTTACTTTGATCTCACAGATAGTAATAATTTCAAATTTATCTTTCCTAGAATAACATAGTATAATTTTCTTAGGATAAGTTTATTTGTATTTTCCTTATAATCGAGTTCAAATGCTTCTCTAGGACAATGTTTACATGCTTCCCTAGAATAGAGCTTTCCATTAAATAGAGTTTGCTTGTTTTCATAGAATAAATATATTTTTATATTCATTAGAATAGAATATAAGAGATTTCATAAAATATATTTACAATAAGAACTTTAAATCCTTTAATAGAATTAGAAATTGGAAGTACTTCATAGAGTAAATGTTTGATTTATTTCATAGCATAAGAAACTAGTTTTCTTCCATAGCATAGAGTTTGATTTTATTTCATAGTATAAAATTGCATTTGTGTTTCATAGATTAGAAATTGCATTTTCATTTCCCGTAGATCAAAATTTAATTTTTTTTCTAGTTTATAATTTGTTAGCTAAAGATCTATTTCTTTCCTTAGATTAAGTATTATTGCATTCATAGAATAAATTTGGTTTATGTTTTTAATTGTTTTTTCATAAGAAGGTATGTGTGCTCCTTTTGGATATCAATTTATGAGTAATATTTCATGTAATTTCATTCTTGCAATTCCTCTTATTAGAACTAGATTTATTTTTGAATTGAAGGTTAATTTCCTAGCATTTATTTTGCAAGTGTACTTCAGAAGTGTACAAACTCGGATTGACATTTTAATGAAGTAATTTAAATCACAATTAAATTACACAATATTGGTTGAGCTGACCCTCACCTACCTCTTCTCACGCTCGAGTGTAATCATACTCCATTTCACCCTGTCATCAGTAAGATACAATGGATTGAATCTTAAATTATGCTATGTTTTTGTCTTATTCACCCTCATACGTGCGGAGAAATTTGAGAAAAATTGAAGTTTCCAACCACATTTCACTTATACCTATGTTAGTCTTATTTAGTTATTAATATGCTCTATCTTTGCAATCATAACATTTTATAATGCTTTGGATAAGTTCAAAGGGTAAGGTAAGGAAATATTCATACCAAATTTTTTACCTTATGATGATGCTAGAGGTTTATCTGATGATTTTACAGGTGATCTGATGATATTATTGTTGAACAAGTGATCTTGTAGCAATATACATGAGATCCTGTAACTACTCAGGGTTATTTTTTTTAGTTGGAAGGTGTATCTTTACTGTCAATGTTGTTCTAGAGCTGTCGTAATTTGTGGCATGTTGTATTCTTTCTTAGGATTCTTGGAGACTTGGGAATATAGGGTTTATATAGGCTGCTATAGGACTATATAGTCGTCTCTATCAGTCAAAAAAAGTATTCATGCTTATCATATTATCCTTTTAAACATCAAGGGGTGTTGATAACTCAAGGAGGAGGTAATGATGTTAATGGAAATATTTTTTTAGTGTGGTTGTGATCAAAATAAAATAAATTTGAGTTGTTGCAGAAAAATAATGATGAATAGTGGAGGATAAACTGCAAGGTGAGGAATTTTAATGGAATGGTTGATTGTTAGGATGCCTATAATGATTTTCCTAAGCTTATGCACAGAGAATTCTACAAGGATATGAAGATTCCATAGATAAACAAGAAGGTAAGGTTTTGGAATGTTTATCTCCTTGTAGTCTTATTATCCATAGTTGACTTCGTTCGCAAATGGCTGATAATGTGAAAATAATTGGGAAACATAATGTTATAGCCCTTAGCCCTTAAAACCTTGTACAATGACCATGGTGGGATTCATTTTTCCACATGGAGGTTTGGCCTAATGGATAGGTCGTTGGACATACAACCTCAAGATATAGACAATGGTGGAAGCCAACATTATGACTAGAAGAGATTTTTTTGAGAGGATCGATGGCCGACGTAAAAAGTGTGACCCCCCCCCCCCCCAATAATGTTAGCGAGGAGGGGGAGAAGAACTATTGATATAAGACATTGGATCGGTTTTATGGAGGATCATCTGATCATACACATGAAATTCATAGTGTAACACATAATAGCACATAGAGGGTATATAATTCTCAGTAATAAAAAAAATCCCCATGGGACTTTGTCCCGAGATGGAGAAAGTCTTGTCTAATGTCATTCCCAGAGTCCATCATGTGTTGGAAATATCGAAGGAATTAATCTCGTGTGAAATGGCTTGGTGACAAGGTATTTCTCATAGAAAATGGTTCTCAATGAGATCCCATCGCAGAAGAACCTCGACAAGGCCAACTCAGCGAAAAAGGGAGTTCTCGATGAAATAGTATCTTAGAAAGAGATCGTTTGAGGAAATGATGTTGGTGGGGAAGGATTCTCAGTGAGGAAATTATTTCCTAGGTGACATGGCTTCAGAGGGGCTCATGTAACACACTCCTCCCACATTTACCCACTTTCACTAGCCTACATGGGTAAATGTGAGCTTAGGGCTACTATGAAAAGACTCAACCTCTCAGATAACTGTTGGAGCGGGGTCCCCTTGGGCACACTTTTTGGATGTAATTTTGTATAATTATTGTATATGTGCATTTCACAAATGAGTCAAGGGATTTGGAGTGGGTCCAAGTCCCTATTTTTCATGTAAATGGGTTTAAGGGTAAACTGTGGGCCTCAAACCATGGTTTGAGGCCATAATATCTACGTGGAAGAAGTACATAAATAGGTAGATCGAGTCAAAGAAAGGTAGATATGTAGAAGACTATTGTTGATATGTTTATGCATTTGTAATACGTGGTAAGGGTTTTGTCTGGGTTAGGTTGAAAGGCTTTTGCTGGTTGTGTGTGCGGAGACCCAGTCCTGGTTGTGTGCAAACTCCAAAAGCTGTGTGCGCGGAAGGGTTTATGTAAGGGAAAGTCTGATATGTATTGAAAGGATCTAAATTAATGAAAAGTACATATTTTAGAAAACTTACTATGTTATTGATTTGAGTTATTTATTGTTTTTGCTTTGTTGATATCGCATTGTTTTTTGTTACTTATTTATTATTGCGTGAAGATATCAGTTATGTTTATGCATGCTTATTCATGATCGATGAAACAGCTTAAGTAATTAAATTGTTTAGATCTGGATCTCATTTTCTTATGCTTTCTCTACGTTAAAGTAATCTGCGACTCTATCTTATTCTATTAAGGATTGTGCACATTTTGTGGTTCTTCCTTATTCTATTGTGTGCATATTTTTATGATTAATAAAAGTCTGCATTCGATTTGCTTAGGATCACTTCATTATTTTCTCCCTTTGGGTGGGAAAAATATCAGTTCCATCACCCACTTTATGTGCCTTCAGATGAGACATATCTGTGTGTTAATTGTCAGGCATGATGTGTTGGTTTGTTGGTTTATCCATAAATTCTGAACCTGGGTCAGGACCCCTCAAGCCAAAAAAGCCAACAAATCTTCTATCAGCACACTCTAAGCCACGATCAAGGAGCAGGCACTTGATTGACTCGAGACGAGCCACATGTTTTTATTGAGGGCTTGTTGGAGCAGGGTCCCCTGTGGCACACTTTTTGATATAGTTTTATATAAATCTTGTATATGAGCATTGCACGAATAAGTCAATGGGGCTTTGGGGTGGGTCAAAGTCCCTAATTTTGATGTAAATGGGTTGAAGGGTAAACTGTGGGCCTCAAACCATGGTTTGAGACCATAGTATCTACACATAAGAAGTATATAAATAGATAGATTGAGTCTAAGGAAAGTAGTTAGTAAACTATGATATGAGATTATGATCTGTATGCGTCTGTAATACGGTGTGAAGGGTTTTTTGTGGTTTGGGTTGAAATGCTCCTACTGGTTGTGTGCGTGGAGACCTAGTCCTGGCTATGTGCGAACTCCACTGGTTGTGTGCACGGAAGGGTTTATGTAAGGGAAAGTCTGATATGTATTGAAAGGATCTAAATTAATGCAAAGGAAATATTTTGGCGAACTTATTGTGTTAATGATCTGAGTTATTTACTATTTTTGCTCTATTGAGATCGCATTGTTTTCTGTTATTTATTATTGTGTGAAGATATCAGTTACTTAAGTAATTTTATTGTTTAGATCTGGATTTGGTTCTGTTATGCTTTCTCTGTGCTGAAGTAATCTGTGTCCCTGTCTTATTTTGTTAAGGATTGCGCACATTCTGTGGTTCTGCCTTATTATATTGTGTTCATTTGTTTATGATTGCTACAAGTATGCATTCAATTTTCTTAGGACCATTTCATTATTTTCTCCCTTAGGGTACGGAAACCTAGTTCCATCACCCCCCCTTACTGCTTTGAGTGAGAATTTGATCTGCACAAGAAGTTCATTGTCGAAAGGGCCAGTAGTTGGAGGGTTTGTTAATTTATCCATAAACTCTGAACCTGGGTCAGGACCCCTCAAGCCAACAATAACCTTAAGGAAATGGAGTTGACAACTTAAGACCTTACTAACTTCCCTAAGGTGCTATTGGACCTCTAGGATCAACCCAACCCCTCCATGTGTCATACCCCTAAGATAACTCTTTTTTTCACTGTCTTAGAGCCTCAATCACTCCCTTTCCAAGGCATGCAAGTAATTGTAAGCCTCTATTCGGTCACATAGGCATTCCTTCTAGTGATTGTAGATTTTTCCAGTCAATTCTATGCTAGCAACCCCGAATTATGAGCCACTTTTTTAGGGTTAGGACTCAGGCCTCTGCCAAAAACTTAGTGAAACTTTGATAAATGATGAGTGACATAGAAAAAATATTATAAACCAAAGCTTTAACTAGGACTTGACCCGACCCTTCCCAACTGGGACTAACATTTCTTCAATCGCATGGTAAACATGCAACCTACAGGTAATGAATGGAGATATGGACATAAGGATCTGAAAAAATTTCTAAGGCTTAATAATAAGGATCAATTATTTCTCACAATATTTTTCATGGCACCAATTAGGTCATACATTCATGAACTAGGATTTCATTAATGAAAATGTGATAAGTGCCATACTTAGATCTGTCATGTAACCATGCTTATAACCAACATATAACATGATAAATAAAAATTATAGAACAACCATTAAAGACACATAATAAAAATTACATTTATTCATCAAAATAAAGAGAAACTTAGCTCTTATTAAACATAGGAAAAATCCAACTAGGTCTCGAACTTCCATGTACCACCCAACCATAGATTGGGTTGAACCAAAAATTTATTTCATCCAATCACCCCCATGCCATATTCTAAGCATGAATGTGGGATCTCATGGGATAAAACAATCCAAAAAAAACCAAGGGAATACAAAGGTTAAACCACCTCCACCCTCACCATACTGTGATCTCACCTAAGCTAGTCCTGAAATCACAAAACCAAACTGAACTTGGATGCCTCGAAATTCATTCAATATCCCTTCAGGAATTTTCTTATCTCCATTGACCTGTTGAGGGCTTCCCATAGAAAACCATCTCCACCCCCAACCCTTGGGATTTCCTAGAGACCACCTAACCCAAATCTAAAACCTTTCGGAAATCCAAAGCTTAATAGAAAATGAATCCCCTCAAACCATGGCTATGTAAAAATGGAAAGGAAAGGCTAAAACCATTGGAAAAACCCAAAAAAATCCATGCCACATATAACGTATAAAGAAAATGTACACACATGCATATTCCATGCATGCCAAAACCAGTTAGGAAATCATACATGCAACCTGTTACCTGCAAGCAATCCTGTTGAATCTGCTTGATCCAAATTTTCTTGTTTTATCCAAAAACGGTTCATCCATTTACCTAGTTGTTTCACTGGGAGATGCATATGTATGATGGTAACATGCTCAAGAAATTTAAGCATTGTCGGGTGCACAATTTGTGAGAAATCAACCTCCATCACCTACAACAATTTTTATTTTTTCTTGAGATTCGTGCATCCAATGACATATATTTTTTTATGGGGAGGAGCATAATAATGATGGTAACATGCTAAAAAAAATTTAGGTCAATCCGTTCTATCATTTGAGAGCCATGGCTAAAATAATTCTGCTACAAGGGGTTTTCTTGAACTGCTATAGGGTTCCTGTAGTGCTACAGGAAACCCTATAAATGTTATAGGAAATTTATCTGCAAGAAAATTATCTCTATCAAGGGATTCTACACTTCAAAAATAGCCTGAGACTTGATTTTTTTCCTATCCCTACCACTCCTAACCCTCACTTCACTCCATGTACAAGGATTCACTCTCTAAACCCTATGTTTCACCACTAGAAGCTAGATCACTTATACCTTGACACATGACCTCTTCCCTCACCTCTCCATCACTCCACTCACTCCATAAATCCATCCCTAACCTCCATGCATCATTCCCCTTCATCTCTAAGTAATCTGGAGGGCCCAAGAAGTAGAGAAGAGATTGCTACAGGAAGTTAAAAATTTTATTGTAGCAAACCTGTACATGGCATAGCAAGATCAAAATCTGAGGATAAGTTGATGGAAATGACTTCAGAGGAACACCAACAGAATCAAGGAGGATGAAAAGGCTAGAAAAGGCACCCGAGGACCTACATGTAGCACCTACAAGAAGAAAAAAACATAGCAAGAGAAATATTGTAGGTTTTAACCCTGAACAGAAATTATCTACACAAGAATCTTATAACAGAAAATAAACAATAGCGAGAGCATAAAACATAAAACAGACAAACACAAAGATTTTCCCCTGGATCCCAAATTGGGACTACCAGCTTGATTTTTCATTATATTCCTTTTAGTGTTACAACACATATATATAGATGCCGAAGCATACATAAACCCCAATCCATTAACCCTGGATTAGAACATAACCGTAGTTCCCTTGACCGGATCTACAAAATACCAGGGGTTGAAAACCATCGTACCCCAAAACCATGTGCAAACTCATGCACAAAACATGGGTGGGTCCGCATATGAGTGGGACCGCATACCAAAAATCGCCGAGTACCGAACCCCGGCCCGGCCGCCCCCCCTGTGACCCCCCTGCTGCGCCCGGCGCAACATACAACGCGTGCGGCTAGTCGTGGAAATAATATAACACATACCCAACATTCTCCCACTTGTTGTTTTCTTTCCACAGGGGGCCACAGGAGAGCTTAGCCATTTGGCCAATTCTTCAACACCCATTGTTTCTCTACACCAAGAGAACTTCTGAGTGCTCACAGAATTTTTCAATGCATCTACAACATTCTTCAAAGTGTCCACCTTTACCAGTAACACCCTTTTAGCCTCAACCATATCTCTAACAAAGTGATATTGAACATCAATGTGCTTTGTCTTTGAATGATAAGCAGGGTTCTTAGCCAAGAAAATTGCACTTTGGCTATCAGAGTCTATCCTTATAGCTTGCTGTACCAACCCCATACTTGAACACAATCTCTGCAACCAAACTGCTTCCTTGCTTGCATGAGTGGCTACTATGTATTCTACCTCTGTAGTTGAAAGAGCCACTACAGACTGTCTTTTACTCATCCAACTGACTGCGCCTCCAAATAGGCTAAACACATACCCACTTGTAGATCTTCTTTGGTCGAGATCTCTAGCCTAGTCTGCATCAACAAAACCACGAATGTCCAACATTCTTTCCAATCCTGGTCTTCCCTGGTAGCACAAGCCATAATCACTAGTGCCACGTAAATATATGAAAACCCGCTTCACTGTTGTCCAATGCTCCTTCCCTGGGTTTGACATAAACCTGCTCAATACTCCCACTGCATGTGCAATGTCTGGTCTAGTACAGACCATTGCATACATCAGGCTACCCACTGCACTTGCATATGGAACACGGGACATATACTCCTCCTCTTCTTGTGTCTTGGGACACTGTTCAGCAGACAGCTTTACACCTACAGGAATAGGAACATTCACCGGTTTACTATCCTGCATATTGAACCTCTGCAATATAGTCTCGACATACTTCCTCTGGTTTAACCAGAGCTTCCTCTTTGCCCGATCTCTCTTAATTTCCATGCCCAAAATATAGTTTGCGGCACCAAGATCCTTCATGTCGAATTTGGAGAACAGTTGGGTCTTCAAATCTTGGATAATTTCTTTGTCATTTCCAATCAACAACATATCATCCACATACAATACCAAATAAATAACACGGTCACCAATTAATTTAAAATAAACACGGTGATCCTCCTTGCTTCTGGTGAAGCCAAGTCCCCGTATATAGGTATCAAATTTCTGATACCACATCCTTGGTGACTGTTTTAACCCATACAGAGACTTCTTCAACCTGCATACCAGTTCTTTCTTACCCTTCACCATAAAGCCTTCAGGTTGCTTCATGTAGATCTCCTCTTCTAGATTCCCGTGACCTAATACAAGTGGAATCAAGTAACTAGTGAGCTAGTTAATCCATCTTGCGGACAAGACCGATCTCTCTAGTACTAAAAGTAACTAGCAACAAACAGCCAATTATACTAATCTCTCTCTAAGCATACTAAATTCATAAAAATGCTATATAGGGGTAAGGCCTACCTTATATCCAGCGCTTGCTTGATTTCGTTGAAGTCCTTCCTGTGCACTTGAAAGAACGTTCCTCGTGAATCTGCAGTTACAAACAAGCAAAAAGATTACACAGCACCTGTATAGACATTATTATAAATCATACTCATCATAATGATCAAGGAATTTATGAAATAAACCATAAATAGACAGTTTAATGAGAGAAATGAGTGAGAAATGAGTATATTTGTATTAACTTCAAATAGAAAACGTTTCTCCCTTGCGCTTGATGTCGTGCGAGGTCCTCCAGGTCGAAGCCAAGAATCTCTTCTAATTTGACAAAAATTAGAACCTTTTAACCAAGGCAAGGAGATAGAGATGAGTGATTTAACCTCTTGAGAAAGTCTTGGTTAGCGAGTCTAACTCTCACTTAAACATTCTTCAAATATCTTAAGCTTGAACTCCCTTTGAGGCTACCCAAGGCCTCTTTTTATAGTGGAAAAGAGGAGGTTTCTTGTTCCAAATATGAAGGGATAGAATCCTCCTTCAAAGGGATTAGCTCCTTACATCAAGGGGTTAGCTCCATCAAGTGAGGGATGCATGAACCTTCTGAAAGCGTATCCATTCCCGAAAATTCCCATCTAGAATCTTCTAGAATTCATCTGAAATTCACTTTTTATCTTTACTTTCTCGCCTTTTTGAGTTTTACAGAGGTCCGCACCCATGACACAAGGAACGTGCGGTATGGTTCCACAGGCAAGCTGAACTTTAGGTGCGGGACCGCAGGAAATGAATAGAGAAAGTGCGATACCAATGTTTTAGGGGATTTTAGGAACTTTTCTCTGATTTTGAAAGCTTGACATGAGGAGCTGATATGTTAGACTTGCAAAGGGAGGAAGTATGAGTAATAATGAGCTCATACTCATAGTAAAATGTCAGGATGACAGTTTTTAGTGTAACAAATTGCCCCCTAAAGTGCAAAGTCTGGAATAGATGAAGCTAAAGTCTGTCATATATGAAGAGTGCAGTACTTTATCATTTCAAAGATCATCCTGTGGACACCTCAGTTGGAACCTGTAAAAACATTCAATGCAAAATATATGCATATATATTTCATCACTGAAGTAGGCATTCCCATACTCAGATTAAAACTAACTAGAAACTAACTCAAATCGTTCTGATACAGGAATGATTTTGAATACATCATAGTATAGATATATGTAGACACAGTATGGACGTAGCCATCTGTTTATAAATAGTCTACTGTATAGATGATAACAAAATTCCTCGTAACCTGGATGGTAGAAACTAGATCCAGGGTCTTGATTTCCGCATCTTGAACTAGTACGATTCTATCCATGTGAATAAATGTGTTGAAGTCGAACATGGTAGAAACCACTTGATTACCAGTCAATGATGTGAACTGTTAACAAGTGAGAGAGAAACCACCAGTAATGTCAATGGCTCTCAAATTACTCAGTACAATCCATGAAATGTGAATGAATGAGCTGAAGTCGAACATCTCACGGAATCATTCGATCGTAGGTTAATGATGCAACCTGTCGTCGAAGGCGAGAAACCTGCCATTGAGGCATGCAGATTTCAAGGTACTGACAATTTCTGGACCAACTTCCTAGATAATGTGTTGATGTCGATAGAAATTGATCTGTCGTAGGCAAGCCCACAACACGAAATCATAGATCAAGTTTTGAAAATATATTGGCAAGGACTGACTCAGGGATGGTAAAAAATGGATGAGAGATATTTTACAGATGAATGGTTTATTTAAACTGTTCTCTTGAACACATAACGACACTGCAGATGGCTTGGTAACAATTTGACTCAAAGCTAATACCCAAAAATCGACTGAAGACTTTCAATGTGGTTTGATTAACTGTTAGGAAAAGGATTTCCCAACCCAGGTGAATGAAAGTGTCGTGTTCAAGAGTGGTTGACTGAATTTTCAAAAAATTTAAAATACAACAAACACGCCCATTTTTCTCTCTTTTTCCCCCACCATTTCTGGCAAGTACCTCTTTATTTTTGACAAGCTTGAGGAGGATAACATTTGCTTGGTTATAAGCTCATCCTTCGGATGAGTCCAACTTAGTTTGAAATTCGAACCCTAAGAAGGAGTGGTTCGTTCCTGTTGAAAATTAAACAGGTCCTTTACTGTTAAGTTTTAACGAGTCCAGTATAGGAGAAACTCGGTGTTTTTCAGTTTTAGGGAGTCAGAAGAAAAACTTAAAAAAACTCCGTGGGTGTACTTTTTCGTAAATTTAGTCTCTCGAGCCCGAAAAAGGATAAAATAATGCGGGAGAGAACTCTATTGACCGTAATTAGTCAACGTATACCTTTTTCGTAAATAGTCCATTTCAGTCCGTAAAAGGGGTAAACTTATACTGAAGGGACGACTGTTAATTTACTTTAACGAGTTCGAATAGTCAAGTACTCGGCAATATTTTCATATTTAGAGAGTCTGAAAAGGGCTTAAAGAGGACTCCAAGGTTTCGCTTTTTCGTAAAATTTTTGAAAGAGTCCGAAAAAGTGATAAAAGTATGCTCTTTGTTGAAAAACGATCATTTCCCCTGAAAAATCCTATTTCTGCACAAAAACTTGAAACATTACACATACATGTTTAAGATAAGTAAAAATGCTCTCAAAAATACCCTTTTAAAGTGAAAAATAAATAAATTAAAAATTCATTCATTCGAAAAAACTTATAAAAAGGACTTTTTCAATTTCATTTTTACCATTCAGTTTCAGAGTGAAAAGTAAAAAGCTTTTGGGTAAGAAAGTTCCTGTGAAGATTCTGGAAAATTCATCCGTTGGAATCGAGAACCGTCAGTCCCAGGTAATCCACAACCTCTCAATCTTGTTTTTCATCCGTTTCAAATTTGTTTTTAGGCTTTAGTTTGAATTTTTGGGGAAAAAAATGGTTAAAAAATTCGCCCACGGGGTCCGCAGGTGGGACACATGCTACCTGCGGACCCCGACTTTTTCCTATAAGGAAAAATTCGTGGGTTCCGCACCCGGCACACACTACGCGTGCGGATCTACGCTCTGTTTACAAAGAGTGGGTGTGGTACCCGCGCGGTTGGATTTAAAACATTGATTTCTCATTTGTTTGCCAAAATTTTTCAAATAAGATTATTCTAACTTGCCTTTTTATGTATTGTAGGATTAACAAGATGCTGAACTGGCGAGAACGTGAGCACGAGGAAGTGGATGAAGCCATAATACTTCATTTGCCCACACAACAGGCATTAAAAGCATGTGGCTTGTACAAATTTTGGGCCATCTCAGGCATGAGGGCACAAGTAGAACTCTTGACATGGTTGGTGGACAGATGGAATGTTCAGGACTAGTGCTTCTTCATTGGTGGCCACCGGCTCGAAATTGAGCTGGAGGATATATATTTCTTGACTTGTTTGTCCAAGAGGGGCGAACAAGTTTCTTTGTTTGGGACTAGGCCAGGTGGCCAGTCTGTTGCTAGTCTCCAACTAGAATTCTGCAATGACCAGGCAAATCCTCGGGACAAACGGATTGACATAAAACACATCATCCATCCTGAATTGAAAGTTATTTCTTTTACTGCTACCAAACTGCGTGGGAGTGCTGCGCTTCATGTAGCTACTGGTTCCCAAATGCGTATTTCCGTGTACTGTTATCGCGGCACCATATTTAACTGGTGTGAAGCTGTGTTGGCCAATGTAAAAGGCCAACTAACCAGAGAAAAAAATGGGAAACTGAATAACTTTGGATATGGATCCATCGTCGTTTCTTTTGCTCTGGAGAAGATCCCCATGTTAGCTCCACAGAGTATTGCTGTTGATGCCGGACGACCTCGAGAACCGAGAATGGTTCGTTGGTCCGCGTTGATGGCTCGTCATGCCATTGAGGGTACTGAGATTGTCCGATTTCCTCCTTCATATTTTCGTTGGCTGGATCGCCAACTTTTTGTGATAGAGGATTTTCCATACGCCGGGATAGATTTCCGCGGCGACCGAGAGATGGTTCTCCTAGCAGGGGAACAGTGGGATGATTCAGGTAAAATCATTTTTCAACGTTTACTAAGTTCTAATTTTTTTTATTTTTTATCGTCTTAAAAACTAATAATGAAAAGTTTTTTGAAAACAGATGTAGGTCCACAAAGACTAGCCCATCTCCAACCTTACGAGAGAAGACAACCAGTTGTGGCCGCACCAGCCCCAGCAGGCCAATCAGCGGAGATTTTGACTGATTTAGAGCATCATCTAGAGCGTTTGACTCTAGATATTCCAGAGACGAGCATAGATGACATTCCTCTCAGGTTGCAGAGATATGTGATTGGAGTTCCAGGACCTTTCAGGAGGTTCCTATGCAGGGTAGCTCGGGCAGTGGTTTCTTATCGTGATCACCATCAGTGATGGGATGATCGTGTAGACTCATATTTTTGACTTTTGTATTATCATTTTTTCCGATCATAAGGTGTTTCCAACCTATGATCGAAGACAATGTATATTTTTTGAACACACTCCTATACTATGATATATCACTATTTTGCCGGCTATCTGTGTACATATGTGAATGTTGTTTGTTTTACTGCTTTTAATTATTGCAAATCTCTATTTATCATACCAGAAGCAATCGAATCTGCTAATGTATTTAAATGTCTTGGAATATGCTGATATTCAATGTAATCAAACTCACGTTCCAAGAGACGAACTCTTAAAAACAACCTTAATAATACTGGATTTCTAATGGTATAAACCTTGTTAAGCTGTAATACAACAAGTTCAGAATCCAACCTTACAATCAAACTCTGAATTCCAAATGATATGGACTCAGACAATAATTCAATCACTACACTATACTCGGCAATGTTATTTGTTGTTTGACCAAGGCTTACCCCATGCATGGATACTAACTCGTCAGAGGGTGAATAGATAACCCAAGCTGCGGAAGAAATGTTCTGTGTACTACGACAAGCACCATCAGCAAAACCAATGTAGGTTTGAAGAGACGTCGACATCTGTAATATCAAGAGTAAAACTCAGATAAGCAGGAATAGTGACAAAAACACACTACTAAACTAGGCACACTTTTCTAATCTAAAACACACCAGTAGTAAAGAAATCTAAACTAACAAAAAATCTCCACACCTCATTTAAGCATAATATCGCTTTAGATAAAGCCCATTTTTGGGTTTATCCAAAGGGACACCGTCAAAATCTATCAACTCATAGGCCCCTTTTGCTAAGTTTTGTTTAACAATATAAGGACCATGCAACATAGGCACGAATTTCCCAGCTCCTAGCTTGTCGTTAGCTTGATCATAAAGTAGAACTAGGTCTCCTTCTGAAAAAATTCGAGGGGTCACACTTCTATCATACTGAGCTTTTATCCTTTTAACATGAGCCTCGTTTGCTATTGCAGCATTTTGTCGATTCTCATCTAATTGAGCTAAGTACCAGAAATGTTTCTCCTCTTCAGACGTAGCTAGAAGCAATTCTACGGCTAATTTTAGTGACGGTATTTCGCATTCAATCGGCAACACAGCTTCCAAACCGTAAACCAGTTGAAAAGGAGTGAAACCCGTTGATGTTTTGACTGAGGTTCGATATGCCCAGAGCGCTGAAAATAACATGGAATGCCAATTCATCTTGTGAATACCAATGATTCGTTTAATCATGGTGACTAAAACTTTGTTAATGGCTTCAACCAGACCATTGGCTTGTGGATAATACGGAGTGGAACTATCGTGGTGCAAGCCAAGCTGGTCTGTCAGTTCAGTCATCATGACATTCCGAAAATGACTTCCATGATCTATAATAATAGCTTGAGGAACACCGAACCTAGCAATTATGTGATGAAATACGAATGTTGCAGCAGTCTTGCCGTTAGCTGAAAATGTAGGCATCGCCTCGGCCCATTTTGTAAAATAATCTACTACTAAGATAATATATGCATGCCCCCCGGCCGAGTGAGGGTTACATGTAATAAAATTGATACCCCATTTCGCGAAAGGACCAACAGCAATTATAGGGTGAAGAGGAGCGGGTGGCGCGCGCATTTTCCGATCAAAAATTTGACAGTTGTGGCATTTTCGAACTGCATAAATGCAATCTTTTAACAACGTTGACCAGAAATAACCTGCATGCAATATCTTTTGGGCTATGGCATACCCAGACATATGACCGCCACATGCTCCAGAATGGCAGTCATTTAACACCTTTTCAGCTTCTTCATGAGTTAGACAACGTCGGAAAACAGAATCCGCTCCACGTCAATAAAGTGTATCACCAATGATATTATACTATTGGGATTGGAAGCGTATTTTCCGTCGCTGAGTTCGTGAAATGTCAGGCCGAAAAGATTGGGTTTGGAGATAAACAATAATATCTCCATACCAAGGATCAAGTGTACTGATGAGAAACAAAGATTCATCCGCAATGGACTCTTCTGCCACTGTTTCAGTATCAGTAGAGGGGAAATCGCACATCAGTTCCGCAAATACCAAAGATTTCTTTGCCTTGGATTTTTCAAATTCCAAGTCAAATTCTTGCAGGATAACTATCCATTTGGAATATTTGCCCCCTAGCAATTTTTTGGTAAAAATATACATCATAGGGTTGCAATTAGAAATTACCGTGGTTTTACGTAACAAGATGTAATGTCTAAAACGTTGGACAGCTTGAACAGCTGCCAAGGCCAATTTCTCCACATGTGTGTATTTGATTTCAGTCGGATGCAGATTTCGACTAAGATAATAAATCACATGTTCATTGTGAGATTCATCTTCCTGAACTAGTACCATCCCAATGGTGGAATGTGAAGCAGCGAGGTACAAAATTTAATCTTGGTTGTAGTTGGGAGGATGCAATAATGGTGCATGGGTCAACGCGTGTTTAAGTGCATCAAAAGATCGATCAGCGATCTTGTCCCAAAAGAATGGAATATTCTGTTTCAACAACCGGGTAAAACCCTTTGTAAGCTCGGCATAGTTAGGAATAAATCTATGTAAAAATTTTGCTTTCCCCTGCAAACTTTGGAGTTGGCGCAAAGTCGAAGGAGGAGGCAATTTAACAATGGCTTCGACCTTCGATGGATCGACGCGAATACCTGCTTTCGAGACAACAAATCCCAGTAATCGACCCGATTCTACACAGAAAACACATTTATGCGGATTCAGCCTTATCCAATAATGCCTACATCTCATAAAAATTGCTCGTAAATGAGTGGGATGGTCGGCCCTACGTAATGAATGAGCAGGTAAACCATCGAGATATGGCTGGACAATGTGCTTAATGTCATGAAATGCATAAGACATAGCCCGTTGAAAAGTTGCTCCAGCATTCTTTAGTCCAAAAGGTAGTTTACAATAGGCAAACGTTCCCCATGGACAAATAAAAGCTGTTTTGGGTTGATCTGCAGGGAGTATGTTTATTTGATTGTAGCCAGAAAAGCCATCCATGAAGGAAAAAAATTCACTGCCAGCACAATCATCGATTATTTGATCGATATAGGGAGTTGGATAATTATCTTTTGGACACGCTCGATTAATATCCCTATAATCGATACATACTCTTATCGTTCCTTTTTTTTTAGTCACAGGAACAATATTCGATACCCAATCCGTTAAGGGAATTGGATAAATGAATCCTGCTCGAAGTAATTTTTCAACTTCAGCTTTTATAGCAGCAGCTTTTCTAGGATGAATTTGACGTAATCGTTGATGAACAGGTTTAGCATCCGAGTAAGTCTTAATTTCATGAACAACGATCGATGGATCAATTCCTAGCATTTCTTCATAAGACCAGGCAAACACGTCACGGAATTCTTGAAATAGGGCTTTATAAGTCTGAATTTCTTCATGTGTACAATAAGCACCTATATGAATGTTTTCAATTATTCCTGGTTTTACTGAAATGTCAATTGGAACCGTTCTAGATATATTTTCCAAATTTAACTCAGAATCAGGATTTTGCAATGGATTCTGAGGTTCCTTGGCATATTCAACAGTAAAAATTGAAGCGAAATCATCTTCAAAATGATCTAATTCAGGTAAAAATGAAGATCGGTGATGTAGATCTTCCCATGGTAAATCATCAACAGACAAAAACTCACGAATTTTCTCATCTGTATGAACAAGTTCAGGAAATTTCGTTGTAACTGAACTAGATATAGAAAGTGATTCCTCTTGGATCCCATTCATTGGATCAACTTCGGTTGAAAAGGGGTCGGAAAAATACTGTACAGCCTGGTACGCAATTTCAAATGGACTCAAAGGCATCACTCCATCAAATGAATCTATCTGGGATTCTGAAGGTATAATCCAAGGATCATCAAACATAACAGTGTCTAACAAAATCATGTGAATACTTGCAGTAGAAGGTGATACGTTAGGAGGAGGAAAGGAAAAAGTTCCTAGTAAACCAGAATCTTTAATCAGACCTACTCCAACATCCTTATAAGGGATAGCCGTTTTACCAACATGCTGGATTGTTTCTGTAGAGGCTGGGTCAGACGAGAAATAAGTTAACTAATCTATTGTCACGATCTTTCGTTGATATGGGAATTTTATAAGTCGAAAGACCGAAGAGACAATAGCAGTCATAGCATAGGACCAACTACGACCCAGAAGAAGGTTGTAATCTAGAGGGGCATCAACCACTTCCACATCTAGATTAACGATTTTACCTTCGACTCCTATGGGTAAATCCTGCAAAATACCATAAGGTTGAAAACCTCGACCATCAAAAGCCTTTAGAATTGTCGAGGATTGGTTAAGTGTAGGAGATCCAAGTGATTTCCAACACTGAATCGACATAATACACGTTGAAGCTCCCTCATCAATCACAGTCCGAAAAATAGGTCTGTTTTTTACTAACACTGGAATCTGGAAAGCCATTTGGTGAGGAAGATGTGGTGTACTATTTTCTAAATCGAAGATTATAAGGTTAGAATATTGAACATTGACAGCTCCTATGGCAGACAATAATAATTTACGTTGTGCTGGACATGATTGTAGCACTTCCAAAGCCGACATTGCTGAAGGAGAAACGACTAAGTCTTCAACAATGTTGTAATTCTGCGCAGCTCTCGCATGTGGATTGAAAGCTGATTTACGAAGAACACCTTTAGCAGGCGGTTTGATTATTAAGTCTGGATTTTGTTTCTCGATCTGTAGTGGACCGGAAACAGGAGGAGGTGTATTTGATGTATTTGCATTAGAAGATTCTGCTTCTTTGTCATCAACAGGATTCTTAGAACCGTAATCTTGCGATCGCGTCGCAATCCTTACATGAGAAATCATCATAATAGGCTCTTCTAAAATAGTCAAGGAAGAACCAATCATTTTACTATCTTGAATTGGAAAAGGATCATTCAAGACAGCAGGTTGTTGCGATCCTTTAACGAATTTCGTAACTTCGTCTTGAAATGGACATTCTTTCGTGAAATGATCTTGTTCACAAATGAAGCAAGGATAACGAGGTTTACGTTTTTCGTCATTGGATTCATCTTTATCAGTTTTCTCTTTCAAATTCTTTTTGTTTTTGTTCCTCCCCTTCTTTTTACCACCAGATTTTGATTTTGTCGTAGATGTTTCAACAACATGAATGTCGACGGAAACTTCGGGAGAAGATTCTCCTTTCGGGGAATCAGGTAAAGTTATAATTGGAGAAGAATTATTTGACGATTTCTTCTTACTTTTAGAATTGACTGTACCAATCATACTGTCAGCGGCATGAGACCCTGAAGGAGCAGCAACTATTTGACCTTGTTTTGGAAGGTCTGGGATTTTTTCATGTAGAGTACCTGACTGCGTATAAACGAGGTCAAGGTACTGAGCTTGAGCAATTACTTGCTCTTCAGTAACAACACCAACCTTAGCTACATCTTCAGTGATCTTGGGTAACAATGATTTAACAAACCATTCTGCCAAAATTTGATCCGGAATATAAACTTTCACCAAATGTCTTCTATGTCACCATTCATGAATATGATCAGAAATATACGTGGACGTAGATTGTTTTAGCGAAGTTAATAATTATGTGCCATTGTCGTATCTGACAGGAAACTGGAAATGAGTCAAGAAAGCTGTTGCTAACTGACTGAAATTATGAAACGAGCTGCGTGGTAACTCAATATACCATTTAGCTGCAAGACCTATAAGGGTTCTTTGGAAAAGACGTAAGCGAATCGAATCATCAATGATTGAATTAGATGCACACCAAAGGTGATAAGTCATAACATGATTCGATGGATCCTCTCCTGACTTACCTTTGAATTTTGGTATATCACTAGGCAACTTATGAGGCATTGGCGGCCAATTCTGATAATAAAAAATTGGATCATTTGTAAGGCGCGTCAAATCAGGTAAGTCCAAAGTTGTGATAAACGGTAATTGATGGTTAGGGTCGCGAAAACCTTACGAAGCCAAAGCAGATCCAGGAGGCGAATACCCAGGATAACTAGGAATCGGATTTGCATTAGGTATTCTGTAACCTCCCGGAAAGCCAGGATGAACCGGACCATACTGAGGTTGTTGATAAGTATAACCGGGGTACGGTTGATACTGATAGCTTGGATTCTATACATAGGGACCGAACTGCGGTTGTCCCTAGTACGGTTGATACGTAAATTGAGGTTGACTTGTAACAACTGTACTTGTACCGGTTTGTCCTATAGGTATCTGAACCGAAGTCTGAACTGAAGGTCCTGACTGAGGTACAGAGACTTGAGGGATTTGCACGGATACAGGGGTAGCCGAACTCGGGGCTACAGACACTCCAGAAACAAGTGTGATAGGTTGAACAGTCGTTGCAGCAGTTGTAGCAGTTTGAGGCGGAGTCTGAGGTGTACTAGGCCCAGTCTGCTGAACTGAACTAGGTGCAGGACTTTGAATAGTTGGCTGAACAGGTTGCTGGGTTGAACCAGAAACCAATGGCTGGCCAGGTTGATAAGGCAACTGCACATTAGGCTGTAAAGGCTGTTGATATTGGGATGGATCCCACACCATCATTCCGGGGTATTGTCCCGTAGAAGGTTGAACATAAGGACCATAACCTGGTTGAACGTAGGGTTGATAATTAAGAGGTAAATTTCCGGCTCCTTGAACAGATGGTTTACCAGAAGGCTGTTGGTAACCTTGAATTGGGTACTGCCCTTGAGGTTGATAACCCTGAGGCACGTACTGAGGCTAGGGTTGATAAGGACCCTGAGGAGCATATTGAGTTTGGGGTTGACCTTGAGGAATGTACTATCCTTGGGGTTGCCCCCCAAAATAATATGATTCCATAGTTTGTCCTGGGAAAAAGCTACCTTGAGGTTGTGCCCCGGGTGGTAACTGACTACCTTGAGGTTGCCCCCCAGGCGGTAACTGACTACCCTGAGGTTTCCCCCCAGGTGGTAACTGAGTTCCCTGAGGTTGCCCCCCAGAAGGAAACTGACTGCCTTGTGTTTGAGGATTGGGAACGTTACCAGACATCATAAAAAATTGCTCTGTGTTCGACGTTTCAATTTTAAGACCATTAAGACTAGATGATAACACGTTTTCGATGGGTTGAGGATTTTCTCCCGAGAAAGTACCAAACAAAGACTGATATCCCGAAGGAACGGAAGGACCACCGTGTAAAAATGATTCCGGAGTCTCAGAAAACATGGATGACTCTCCTGCCATAATGGATGGTGGATAGTAACCTCTGGGTGTAGGATGAAATGGAACTCGAGGTGGATAAAAAGCAAGACCCAGATTCTCTAAAAAGTTCGTTAAAGAGAGATACCAAGGATTAGTTCAAATGGGGTTGTAGAAAATAGATTCACGCTCCCTAATATTTAATCATTGAGGGGAGTCGGGAAGAGATATGTCTTCGTCTGTATTCGTTAGTTCTTCAATAGAAATAAGTCCAGAGGGAAGATTGTCTGTAATGATATTTCTTACCCTAGGTGAACCTGGATCGCTAGAAGTTGGTGTGATAAATCCTGAGGATATTTCTAACACAGAAGATTTAGTTTCAGGTTCAGAGATTTCAGGTTCATCAGATAATTCACCAGAAGGAGAAATATTTCCAGAAACTTCAGAAACTGAAATCGGTTCTTGAATATATTCTGTTGTAGATGTTTGATAATCAGGATGAATAACTATAGATGATGTTCCAATTTCTGTTGATCTAATTCTACGGCTTCTATATGGTACCAGAGCACGTAGCCCTTCAAGATGACTTGGTGAATATTCAGGGGGTTTCCCTTGTATTCTCTGGGATTGTCTCGGCAAGTCCGCCACGATTAAAGATTATCTAATCACACGCAAACAAAGAAAAATTTCACTGAAAACACCTAAAGTCTCTAAGAATCAAACAATTAAATCACACGCTTAAAAAAAATCTAGGAGTTCAAACCACACACAAACAGTAACTTTCCGTACTAAAAACACTAGTTGGTGATGAAATCCAACTTAGTATAGTTTTAATACGAAAAGGGCGGTTGGAACAGTTACCCCGACAACCTGCTTAATGAAAAAGACCGGTGCAAGTTTCTCCATTATACCATCTCGAGTGAAGATAACCCTCCGGAGAGTCCAAGTGAGTCTAGCCGACGTCTGTTCCAGGTACAGTGGGATCTTCCCTCCACCGTCACCTTAGGAAAGAATCCTAAAGATTATGGCCTCTAAGGTTACCAACTGAAACAAATATACCTAGGGGAACAGTCTACGATCCGACACACACGCAAGGGCAGAGTAACAAAGCTCAATCCCCTTGAAGGCTCCTTGAACAGAATCCAAGGTTTACCGACAAGTGACCCCTCGCTCCTCGACAATGGTCTATCCGAGGTTTACCGTTTTTAATACGTGTATATCTTCTATCGTTCCCAATGAGGAAGGATTGATTACCCCACTGGTTCAGATATGACCTCGTGCTTAACTCCTTTAAGAGGAGCTTCCCAAAGCATACATGCAACAATTGGAATTCTTCCTACCGCAAGATTTGTCTACTTGTTTGTTTTAGCTATCTTGGAGAGTTAATTACTCCCTACTCCAAGATACTAGCCTAAGCTATGTTGGTGATAAGAGCCCTAGAAATAAAAAGATTACTAGATGAATTTTACTTAAGCGTTACTTTTAGGAGTTGTTTCTTAAGTCAATGGGTGCGGAAATGAAACTTTGGATGATGTGAAGACTCGAGTTCCAAAAAACACTAAAATGCACCTAGAATGATATTCAATTCGTTTTCTTTCAATGAACTTGCTATCTAAAGAAAGAGTTGGAGAATGCAATCCTTTTAATTCCTTCTTTAAACATGAAAAATGATTGAAAGAAAATACTGTCTTTTCAATAATGAGATAAATGATCAAATCTCATACGAAAAATCCTTTTCCTTTCCAAACTAGAAGCTACAAAACAATTTTCCTTCGAAAGAAAGCTACAAAAAATTAAAACTACTCAAAACTACAAAATCTAATCTTGAGATCTAAAATCTAAATTGAGTAAAAGCTTTTTAAGATTGTTTGAAGAATGTTTTCCTTAGTTGTTCAGAAAACTAAGAATCTATTTGTTCAGAATAACAAACAGATCAAAACACTCAAAATACGTTTTTATAAAAATGAAATTCAAAACTTTCAACCAAGTTTTTTCGAAGATTTGCAAAGAAACAAAAGGCTCAATTTCTCAATAAAGGATGTCTTCACAATCATGTCGGATTCAAAAGACAAAAAGAGATCAATGTAATCTGAGATACTGCAAATTGTCAAAAGTTCGAATCGCTACAAAGACCAAGTGGAAAAACAATCCAAACTGCAAAATCTTCTAGAAAATCATCAAAACAACAACACTGTTGGAGTTCATTCACAAAAAATTCTTGATAGAAACAATAATCAGTCTGGGCAGACACCAAAAGGCTAAATCCAAATAAAAATAAACTAGAGAAAGAAATCTAGAGATTTTCTAAAATTTTAACAGGGTCCGCAGGCAACCAGTATTGACAGGTGCGGTCCCGCACTGTATTCTTAACAGAAAGTGCGAACCTGCCCGCACTGTCAAAATAAGCCAGAGTGCGGTCCTAGGAAAAATTATAGAAAAACTTAAAATATTTCTAAATTTTCAAAAACAAGGAAAATCTAAATTACCCAGACAGATATGTATCAATCAAAAACCAGGAAAAAATGTTTCCTCAAATCAAAAATAAAAGAGAACCAAAAACAACAAGTTCTTTCCCCAGTGGAGTCGCCATTTTGTTGTGTAGATTAATCCGTCTTGCGGACAAGACCGATATCTCTAGTACTAAAAGTAACTAGCAACAAACAGCCAATTATACTAATCTCTCTCTAAGCATATAAGATTCATAAAAACACTATATAGGTGTAAGGCCTACCTTATGTCCAACGCTTGCTTGATCTCATTGAAGTCCTTCCCGTGCACTGAAAGAACGTTCCTCGTGAATCTGCAGTCACAAACAAGCAAAAAGATTACACAACACCTGTATAGACATTATTATAAATCATACTCATCATAATGATCAAGGAATTTATGAAATAAACCATAAATAGACAGTTTAATGAGAGAAATGAGTATATTTGTATTAACTTCAAATAAAGAAAACCTTTACAACCTGTGCCTTGATGTCGTGCAGGTCCTCCCGGGGTCCAAAGCAGGAATCTCTTCTAATTTGACAAGCATTGCACTCTTTGAACCAAGACAGATAAAGATGAGTGATTTAACCTCGTAGAAATTCTTAGTTAACTGAGTCTAAATCTCAACCGCATTTAACCTCAAATATCTTAAAGCTTGAACTCCCTTTGAGGCTACCCAAGGCCTCTTTTTATAGTGGAAAAGAGGAGGTTTTTTGTTCCAAATATGAAGGGATAGAATCCTCCTTCAAAGGTATTAGCTCCTTACATCAAGGGGTTAGCTCCATCAAGTGAGGGATACATGAACTTTCTCAAAGCGTATCCATTCCCGAAAATTCCCATCTAGAATCTTCTAGAATTCATCTGAAATCCACTTTTTATCTTTACCTTCTCGCCTTTTTGAGTTTTACAGAGGTCCGCACCCATAACACAAAGAACGTGCGGTATGGTTCCGCAGGCAAGCTGAACTTTAGGTGCGGGACCGCAAGTAATGAATAGAGAAAGTGCAAAGAAGTCACGAGAAATGAACTCATCCCATGTGATGCCCTGCAAACCAAGCTGATGTACTACGATGATTTTGATGAGCGCGTAATGATAAATGTTGTTATGTTGCTGCTCTGGAGTCTTCTTCTGCACAAGGGTAGTCATACACTCTATGTTTCGGCACATGAAGTATGGAATATTCATCATTCGCACCCTCGTGAAATGCATCAAGAGTCTGATATGATATGCATAAAGGCGCGAGAATCTACCCTCGCAGCTGAAGTATCTAATGATGAGTTTCATTAATGCCGCATAAGACTTGTTCAGAAACCGGAACGGGAATACCCTGCTCAACTGCCTCAAATATCCAGGTCTAATGTAAGGCTCATAATATGCTCTATCCAACTGCTGTCTCTTATTCCACTCCTCACCAATATTCGGTATCTCGGTCGCCTCAGAAATGATCTCTAGTGTCATAGTGAAGTTCACTCCAGTAAGGTTTACATGACCATCACACAAATGTAGGACAAATAAGCGAACCAACTCTGGATGGTGCTGAATCTGAGATATCATCTCGCAATATCGAAAACATGAATGTTGCTGAAAACATGTCATTGCAAGCGGGCAAGCCTGCAATTGAGCCAAAGAAGTGGGCTCTTCTCTAACGTGCCTGCCACTCTTATGAGACCTCCTCGGTACATTTAGCTCTGTGGTTGAATCACTGTCCTGCTCATATCCCTGCTCATATGATGAATTTGTCTCTGACATGATGCTGAAATCAAGGTGTTTGACAAATATATGCTGATATATGTATGGTGAAAATAAGAGTTAGGTGTATGTTTGAAAATGATGAATTGGTGCTTGCCTTTCAATACCAAATATTCCAAATGTATCAAGAATAAAATGAGGGACTGTGGGAAGTACAAACAGTGGGCTAAAGGACTGTCAAATGAAACTTAACTTGTGAATACAATCATTTGACTATATGGGGATTATGGATTTGGGAATTAGGAATATTTGCAAAGGATATGGGAGTGGGATGGTGATGGGACTTGTAGTTTTTAGGGATAGGTATAAATGCAATGACAAGACACCCTTAAGCTAGGTGAATTCAAGGATATAGAGACAGTCCTTGCATGTTTTGGGAATTGGGAATTTAAACGATATGAAAGGGGGAGGGTGATAGGGAATAGTAGGGTTTTTTAGGGATAGACAAAATGGGAACCAAGGATATAGTTGGTTTTGGGACGTAAAAGAAAAGGGAAAAGACTGTAATAACAATGTAACAGTGACGGGGAATGGAAAATAGGGTGACAAATGACAAGAATTCGGCACCAAAACTCAATTTAAAACTTCACACATAAACCCTATGAAGCAGCCTTTGTCAAAAGATGAGGTTTATGTTTGCACCATTCAAATTTCTTGAATCAACCTTCAAAATCACACTAAACACCAGCAAGATCGATTTTATCCACTTACTTGAACAAATAGGAGCGAAAAGTGTTGAAGTCGTTTTAAAATTGATGAAGCAGTCTTAAATTCTGGCTTGGGGGCTCTGTGCGCCGCGCGCAAGCCCAATGCACCGCGGCCTTTGGGTGCGTCGTGCCCTTAGAAAAATACACAGATCTTTTCAGCTCTATGCGCCGCGTGCTATGGATGCGCCGCGCCTGCCTTCTATGCGTCGTGTTGTCTTCAACACACACAGTCGGCCTTCCAAAACGCAGTTTCGCTCTTCAACTTCAAACTTGACTTTTTGCCTTGGATTTTTTGAATGACTCTTGTTGCAAATGAATGAATGGGCTATGAGAAATATCTTATAGACATGGTTTTAATTTTTATTCTTCAAAACCAATTTTGTAATGTTTTTTACTTTCGCATTTTTTCATTAAAAACAACTTTTTCTTTTTGTTTCCTGACTGACCTTCTGAGCTTTGAATGATGAAATTGGTTGATTTCTTGCAGGGATGTTGGCGTTGAACCTTGGCAAAGGAAAACCAGAGTCTGCTTTGAAGTCTTCATGGCGGAAAAATACATGATTATTACAAAAACAAATTTTGACAATTTCTTCTTCAAAACAAAGTTTTGAAGAAGAAACGTCCTCGAGCATATTAACGATGAAAATTTTGAACTGAAACCTTATTGAAAACCTCTTCATGGCCTGCGGGCATCATTTATCATTTCGAAATACCAAACCCTAGACCTAGAAACTAAAATGACTCTTTTTGACCAAAACAGCTTGTATGACTGTAAATGACATGAACTGAACTTTGATGAATTTTGGGAAATTTTGACTAACCCAGCAGGTACAAGCATGAGGGAAAATAAGAGAAAAAAACCCTTCCGTCAGACAATGGCATGCCCCTAACGGAATGCAGATGAATGAGAGGAATGAGACACCTAAACAATGAAATGCAATAAGAGAAATGATCTCTGACGGAGGGATGTAAAACCCGACTCTAACATTGGCTCCAATGGGGATGGTAGCTCCTTGGAGGTGCCAAGAACGGTAGATCTTTGGGAGAGCAGACCAGTGCTTTTCGTCCATTGGGCTATGGAATCAATTATTTTGACAAAACAACTCAAGACTGTTGACTAAATTTATTTGACTGAAATTTTAACTCAAACTGACTCAACTTTTAAAACAGAAATGACTGAACCAAACTGACTAAACAGACTCAAACCAAAACTAAAATCCTTCTTCAGAATTATAGCCTTCACTTTGGGCCCCAGACTGAAGAAAATACTACAGTGCACACTTACAATGAAATTGAAAAACATGATATGTACAATGACAATGTGATCAACAAAAAACATCTTAGAAATGGTATCGCTTGAGAAGCCGACCATTGATCGGCCCTCCCAGACAGTCTTCACCATTCATCTCCTTCAAAAGAAAGGAGTTCTGACCTCGATATGCTGCAATCTTGAATGGACCTTTCCAGAGGTTTTCAAACTTTCCATGTTTACCTTTGTCCTCATTCCTAGCATCCCACTTCAGTGCCACTTCCTCCAACTGGAATTTATCTGCCTTCGCTTTCCTGTCATAGATCTTTTTGATTCTCTCCTGTAACTTGAATGTGTTCTGGAAGACCTCTTCTCTCGTTTGCTGCAAATGAATCATCTGATTTATCCTTCTCTGCATATGGCTTTCTTCAATATTAGACTCCTGAAGAAGCTTGACCACCGGAACAGCAAGTGATGTAGGAAAGAATGTATCTACTCCATAAACTAATTCGAAGGGGGACATACCAATAGACTTCTTTTGACTTACCCGATCAGCCCATAGCGCATTCACCAGCTTCTTATGCCAACTCTTCTTATTTATGTCCAGCAACTTTTTAATGATATTGACCAGAGACTTATTGGAATATTTTGCCAAACCATTGCCTTGTGGATGATAGGTGGTTGAATGTCCCAAAATAATTTTATACTTAGCACAAAACTCAATCATATTTCTTGATTTAAAAGTCGCTGCATTATCAGTGATCAATTTACTCGGGTAACCAAAATGAGACAAAATGTTGTTCTCAAGGAAAGAAATAATTACCGAATCGGTGGCTTGTCTTGTGGGAACTGCTTCGATCCATTTCGTAAAGTAATCGGTGGCTGTTAGAATCCATCTATGTTGTCCTGAGGAAGGAGGATGGATTTCCCTAATGAACTCCAAACCCCATTGCTGGAAAGGGGCGCTTACCTCAATAGGCTTGAGTGGCAATGGCTGTAATTTCTGTCTTCCTTCGAAAATCTGGCACTCACGGCAGCCTTTGACTGTTTTATAGACATCAGCAAAAAATTTCAGCCAATAGTACCCTGCTCTCAAAATCTTATTGGCAGTTGTCTTCCAAAAATGATGACCCCCGCAATCGCCTTTGTGAAAATCTTCCATTACCTTCTTCGCTTCTTCCTCCACCAAACAATTCAATAACACACCACCCAGATCTTTCCAAAAAAGTGTAGAATTCAAAATGCAAAATTTTTCAGCCTTCATTTTCAAGGTTCTACCTTTGTTTTTAGTCATGCCGGGCGATGATGACAAATTTTGAAGAACATAGACGATATCTGAATACCATGGGGAATCAACAAACATTTCTGATACCTGAAGTGGCGAATTCTCCTCATCCTCATCAGACATAGCAGCAATCAGATTTATGTCTAATGCGTGCAAATTTGATTCAGCCATAAGCTTCGCCAGCCCCTGTCCCTTGATAAGATTCGTGGGCCTTATTTCCACATCATATTCCAGCAAATCTGCGATCCACTTACCACGTCTTCCTTTCGGATCAGTCTGTAATAAAAAATCTTTCACTGCAGCGTTAGGAACATAAGCTAAAATATGGGAATGCAAAATGTATACCCGGAAATCCTTCAATGCCTTTACTAGTGCCAAAGCTTGCTTCTCAATGATGTTGTATTTCAAGGCTGCGTCTCTAATAGTTCGACTGAAAAATGCTATGGGATTCTCATGTCCATCTCTTTTTTGCATTAACACAGCTGCCATGGTATGTTCTGAAGTGAAGGAAAACAAAATAAAGTCTTGGGTGTAATTTGGGCTGATTAACACCGGAGCTGAAGATAGTGCCAACTTCACCAAATTAAAGGACTTTACCGCATCTTCAGTCCACTTCACTTGGCTGTCCTTTTTCAACATATTTGTTATTTCTCTTAAATGTTCAGCAAGGTTAGGGACAAAACGACGGAGAAAGTTCATCTTACCATTAAAAGACTAAATCTCCTTCTTATTCCTGGGAGGGTCAATTTGATGGATTGCTTCAACACGTGTTGTATCAATACGAATGCCATCTTTGGAAATAATGTGACCAAGTAATTTACCTTCATCCATGGCAAACAAGCTCTTTTTAGGATTAAGCGAAACACCATATTTTCTGCACTTCTGAAAAACAACTTTCAAATGATACATATGCTCTTCATCTGAATTGGAAAAACCGTCAAATAATCAAGGTATATAACAAGGAAAAATCTTTTTCATTCGCAAAATCCATGTCCATCGCCCGCTGGAAAGTTGCACCATCATTATTCAAACCGAATGGCATCTTGGCATAGTGGAATGTTCCCCATGGAGCTGTGAATGTTGTTTTGCAACGGTCGTCCTCATGAACCAAAATTTGGTTATATCCAGAATAACCGTCGAGGAGTGACATCCGAGATGCACCCACGACTCACTGCAATATATGATCCATCTTAGGCAATGGATAATTGTCCTTCAATGACACCTTGTTCAAATTTCTGAAATCAATACACAACCGAATCTCACCTGTCTTTTTCCGCACTGGCACTAAATTGGAAATCTATCAGAAAATCTGATGGGAACAATGATTCCTGCTTTGTACAACCTGTTTACCTCCTTCTCAATCGATGGCAGCAACTTCGGATTGATTCTTCTTAGCTTTTGTCTGAAAGGCTTCTGATTAGGCTTGATAGGGATAGTATGCTGGATTATATCGGTGTCATATGTCTTTAAATATGAGTAATCCCAAGCAAAAGCATCAGAAAATGAAGACAACAAACTCACATATTCAGCTCTTACCTCCGGTGACAATGATTTGGATAACTTCACCATTTTGGGGTCTTCAGCTGTCCCAATATTTACATCTTCCACTCCTTTTTCAGTTGGTCATAAAGTTGGCTTCTTGGCCACATCATCCTGATCAAAGAGTTCTTCTAAAGGTATCAAACCTTTAGGAATAATGTTATCTTTCAGCTGCAACACTTCCATTTGATTTACTTGAACATCATCACCATTATCAAATTCTACATCGATTGAGGTATCTTTGAACTTACCTTTACTTTGCAGAAAATCATTAATCTCATCATCATCTTGGAAAACTTGCCAACATCTTTTATTATCCGGGACGGTAGGACGATGCTTCACATGGATTTCGAACTTATTTCTTGAATTCATTGGGATCTTCAAGTTACTTGCTGCCTTAGCAAGTGCATCTGCAATTCCATTTTGAATGTGAGGAATACAATTCAAGGTATAATCTAAAAACTGCTTCAAAATATCAAGGACAACGTTCCGATAAGCTCACATCCGGGGATGTTTCATTTGATATTCGCCTTTTACTTGATTAATCACCAATTCGGAGTCACCATAGACTGCAATTCTCTTAGCATTCAACTTTCTAAGAATCTTTAGGCCAGCAATCAGAGCTTCATACTCAGCCTCATTGTTTGAACAATCAAATGCTAATTTGTAAGAACATACCCATACATTGCTCGGTACCTTTTTTGGAGCGGAAAAAGGACTGCGTACCCAAATACCAATCCCAGCACCATCACTCTCGACTGCACCATAGAAATCCATGGTCCATAGACACTCTTCATCATCCTCTAAGTGCTGGAATTGTGTTAGCTCTGTTTTTTCTGCTTGCTGTCCACTATCTTTAGCTGATTGCTCCACTGTGCTTTCCGGCTTTTGCCTTTCTTTCTGCAAAACTTCTCTGAAATTCTCAGTGATCTCTGGAATATCTTCTACTTGAACTAACTGACTATCTACATCATTGAAACTATTGGGAAACAAAAAAAAAGACTCTAAATCTGTATGTACATAATTAATCGGATGATTAACCAGTTTCTCCTTGGTTGTAATCATATACTTCATTTTTTGTTCCCGGTACAATTTTCTCATTTGGCCAAACACGGGAATCGTTGCATAGGAGAAATCTAACTGTAATGTCCCTTTCAATTTTGCTCCCCAAGATCTGGAAAGCAACATACCAAATCTCGGAGGAATGTCTACTACAACAACGTCCATCAAAACATTCTTTGTAGGAATCTGATCCAAACTTACAACCAAGTCTTTAATGAGCCCAATACATCTCACTCTGCTAGAATCAAATGAATAAAGATCATGGTACTTCCTGGTAATGTTTAAACCCAACTTCTCCATGATTTCTTTCGGCATAAGATTATGGGAAGAACCGGAATCGAGCATGGCATTATGCAATACAAATTCATGCAATCGAAGACTAATATAAAAAGGAGGCACTTCGCTGTCTGGAGACTCACCATCTAAAGTTGGTCCAAATATCATTTCCGATTGATCATCTTCAATATTCACCATATCAGACATGGGATCGAAATTCAAAATTTTAGAAACTTGACCTTTATAACTGTTGTTCCTCATTAGTTCAGTCAAGGGAATGGATACCTTCAATTTCAAAATCTCATTCTCCAAACTAAAGGCTAAAGTCTTTTCGATCTCTTTGGCTGGAATATCTTTCTTTTCAGCCTTCTCCTTTGATGTGATTGGCTAATTTTATTTTTCTGCTGATGATGACTTGGTGGCAACGGGATCAATTATCTCTTTTTCTTTCTTTTGTGCAACAGGTGAATCGTTTTTAGGTGTTGAAACTTCCTTTCTCTTCTGAATTGGATTGACTGGTACATCTCTGTTTCTAAGAGAATATTTCTTCTGCTGGGCTGATAATGCATTCATATAACCTCTCTGATACTCGTCTGACTCTTCTTCAAGAGCAGCATCATTAGCCAAGATAAAATCCTCATCTTTTTGTACTGATGAACTTTCTGCATACTCATCATCTTCAGTGATATAAATGGGAAAATCATCAGGAGTAAAGAAATGATTTTCCTCCCCTACTACATCAGCTTCATCATCTGAATCCTGACCAACAAAATTCTACTGAAGAGGTGTCTTTACTTGCTGCTGGGCTGCTGGTTCTTGTGCTCACTGTTCTCGTTGCTTAATCCTGAATTGTGGCTGCTGCTGACCACGGAAATTGGGATTTCGAATCTGTGGTTCAGGCTTATCAAGAGTGAATCTTTTGAACATTTTTTCCACTTTACGAAGTATCTGATCTGTAGATGTAGAAGCTTCTTCCTTTATCACAACTTTCTTCTCGGCTTTCAATCTAGCTCTCTTATCATTCAAATTTTCCTCAACACTTACGGCAATCTTCTGCATGTCCTCTAAAGTAGGTGGATCTCTATCTCGTAATAATAGGCCATCTCCGGATCAAAACCATCCAGGAATTTTAACAAAGCTGATTTCTTAGAAGGCCTCAAGTCATCAGGAATTGCATTATAAACCGCATTAAATCTGATAATATAGTCTTGGATAGACTCACTAGGATTGCGCTTGATCTTGGTATACTCAGAAGTGATTTGAAGTGGATCTCTCTTCATTTCCCACCGATCTAGAAACTGCCTCTGAAGTTCTTCGAATGTATTAATACTTCTAGGCTACAAAGCTCTGAACCATTTACGTACCTCACCTCCAAAATTTTGCACAAATAATCTCATGGAGACATTCTCTTCATCAATTTCATGGAGGTCCAAAAAATCTGTCATTCTGTCAATATGCTGCTGAGCGGGAACACTTTGAGGAGTACCATCAAACAAAGGAATCTTACTCTGATAATCAGCGGGCATAGGATCCAAATTTGTTGGCAAGACAACAGGTGCGAATCTAGCAGCCATTGCTCTTGGTGGATTTATGATCTGTCTTGGAGAAACAGGTGGAGTAGGAGCAGCAGGTGTACGAGGTGTTTGTGGTGGAGATGGAGGAGGAACTACTGCAGATTGCTGATCAGATATAGATGGTTGCAGGGAATGGTAGGAATGAAAGAAGGCTCGGCGTGAACTTGTGAGTCTGATGTAACCACTGATGGACCAAGAGTTTCAGATGCGGACTCTATGAATTCAGGGATATTCGTTGCCATAATAGGATTCTGAAGGTTCAAGATGTAATTATCAATGGATCTATTAGCTTGTTCAACCTCGAGATACTTGATGAACTCGGGATTTATGACGGTGGAACTAGTAGCACTTTCAGATTTAGTTTCAAACAACGACAACTCGAACTGATCATCAAACTCAATATCTTCAATGAATTTAAATACGGTAGGGTATGAATGAGATTTAATCAAAGGGATCATGGGACCTTCTCGATGGAAAATTCTTGAAATCAGTTTAATATTCTCATACACTGGAGGCAGATCAGGATCAGGATTAGCTCTTGTATGTCTTCTGGAAGCCAGTGTGTTGATCTATTCAAAAATCAAAGGACAAAACTGATCTATTCAACCTATAAAATTCTAGACTCAATCACCCAAAAGTCCAGAACGATGTAATATACTGGGGTAATTCACAAGTCAAATGTCACGTTCACAAGCTAAACCAGAGATCGACTGAAGCAGCGTTTATCTACTTGCACCAATGCAAAGCAGAAGCGTTTCGAATGCTACCTGGCGTGACTTCAGACTTCGTCTGTAACTTATGAAACAAATAACATCAACAAGAAAACCATTTTATCCCCAGTATGTTTGCCACTATGTTATTTCCCTAATCCACCTCAGGCTTAAATAAGGCGGAAAAAGGACAACACAAAACCACGCTCAGCCTCGTAGCTAGCCCTATGAGGACAGGAGAGGGCTCTCTCCGGGTCAATCTCAATGAAAATATTCAAAGGGGCTTGAGATGACTAAAAGAACAACTGATCTTAGGCTAGATAAACAAATAAGAGGGTTTGAATTTTATTTTTAGGGGTTTTTGTTTGGAAAAGGGGGAAAAGCAATTTTTGGGCTTGGGGATGAGGCCAAATTCTTGCAAAGTTCAAGTTGGGGCGAGGTAGGCAGCGGATTTGATGTCTTAGATAAAATGAATGGTTTGGAAAGACTGCTGAGGAGCTGAAGAGGGAAAGAGAGTGCAAGGATCCTCTTCAAACTGACGAAAACATACAAAACTAAACAAACTTCTAAGGCAGAGCACCAACAAATCAATGAATTCTACCTCAGTAACTCATTTGTTTAATTCAGAAGTGAAGAGAAGGGAAATGGCATACATATAACATTAATGAAACTTACAATAACATGAGAATAACATCATCAAAACTCAGAAGCCACAAGAATCCCAAAAAGTACTGCAAAACTCTGGTCTTTCCTTTGCCAAAAACTGAAAGTGGATATACAATAGAGTGCCAAACTTTTCCCAAGAGTCCAACCCTGAAAATGTCTCAGAAAATAAAATATATAGACCATCATAATCCCTTCCCATGCCTCTAGGGGTCGATCTCACCCTTCTAGGAGTTGTTTCAACCAATTCTAAACATGGAGCTAAAATCTAGGCAGCCAAACAACTTGCCTCTATATGCTAGGAAACTGATCCATTCACTTAATTTTCACTTTTTAGTGAATGAAACCTCTAGAAGAAGTAAAAACATGCCAAATTTACATCATGGTTACCAAATTACAACAAGATAGATCAATCATCACATGAAAAAGTAAAACTAGTCAAAACTGGGCGAATTTCTGAGCTGGAAAGTGAAATTTGGGCAAAATTCCTCTATGCGCTGCGCCCAATTTCTCTATGCGTCGTGCCAATTTGGACTTGTTTTTGAGGCACTTCCCGAAGTCCAAATTGATCTCATGATAGCTCGTTGGAAATCCCTGGATGTCTGATATCCAACCCAAGTGGAATTTTTCAATTTGGATGTCATTTTCCCCTCCAAAACTGCAATCTCCCAAGACTAGTTCCTGCTGGTGCAAAAGCTGGCAGAAAGGCCATTTTTGGAGTGTTTTTGGCCCTTTAGGTAGCCCAGAATTTGATGAAATGCTTCGGCTATTCCTGAAAATACATAATACACCATGAAAAACAGAAAAATGCAAATTTTTCCTCCAGAAGATGTCCCAATCATAAGCGCGCGTCGGGTGGCGCGACGCGTCGGGTGGAAAAAACCTGTTTTGCAACCAAAATTTTCAAAATGACAAAATATTCTCCAAATTTGCTGAAATTTGGAATGAAGGTCTCCCATCATGTCTCATGCTCAGCCAAGGAGGCTTCGACCAAGATTCGGAGTGGATCTGGCCCTTTCCAACGTTTTAGTGCTTTTCTCAACCTTGCCTTCAGGATCTTCATTTTTGCTCGGAAAACGTGTGTGTGGGCCCAATAGTGGTTTTTCATATGTCTAAGCATGTATATTTCCCTATTGGCCTTCACCAAGAGCTTCTCCAGATGAATGTTGACGTGCGTAAGGCAAGTCTCTCACTCAACTGGTGTCATGTCACTTGGTCTCTTTCGGGCCAATTCTCGATCTTCACGGATTTTCCGCAACTCTATGAGTGTCTGCTGATCCTCCAGTTGTTTATTCTGCTGCTCCAAGTAATCTATAACCCACTGATCTCTCTAAAATTTCTTAGTCAGTGTGCCGATCTCAGCTTTCTGCTCTTGGATTATCTCTTTCAGCTTTGAGCTGGGAGAGCTCGCATCAACATCGATGAGTATAAAATCAGTGTCTTGGCCTCCTGAAGGGCCCTCATCATGCATAGGCCTCTTGCCTCTGTCCTGAAACTGTACCTATGATGATTTCGAAGGTGAGACCCCTTCCACGCCATGTGGAGATAGTACTCGCGCTGCTGATGAAGATAACGAGACCCCTTCCACCCCTGGTGGAGATAGTACTCGTCGTGCTGCTGTAAATAAGGCTCTGTGGCCTCTCTGATATGTCACATACACTGGAGCACTGATAGGCTCAGTCTCAGGAACCTCAAACTGATGTGAAGGCTCTACCTCATCATTAACAATCTCGGGAGGAGGCTGAGGGGCTGCAAAGAAATCACGAGAGATGAACTCATCCCATGTGATGCCCTGCAAACCAAGCTGATGTACCACAATGATTTTGATGAGCGCGTAATGATAAATGTTGTTATGTTGCTGCTCTGGAGTCTTCTTCTGCACCAGGGTAGTCATACGCTCTATGTTTCGGCACATGAAGTATGGAATATTCATCATTCGCACTCTTGTGAAATGCATCAAAAGTCTGATATGATATGCATAAAGGCGCGAGAATCTACCCTCGCAGCTGAAATATCTAATGATGAGCTTCATTAATGGCGCATAGGACTCCTTCAGAAACCAAAACGGGAAAACTCTGCTCAACTGCCTCAAATATCTCGGCCTGATGTAAGGCTCATAATATGCTCTATCCAGCTGCTGTCTCTTATTCCACTCCTCACCAATGTTCGGTATCCCGGTGGCATCAGAAATGGTCCCTGGTGTCAAAGTGAAGTTCACTCTAGCGAGATTTACATGACCATCCCGCAAATGTAGGACAAATAAGCGAACCAACTCCGGATGGTGCTGAATCTGAGATATCATCTCGCAATACCGAAAACATGAATGTTTCTGAAAGCATGACATTGCAAGCGGACAGGCCTGCAATTGAGCCAAAGAAGTGGGCTCCTCCCTGACGTTCCTGCCACTTTTATGAGACCTCCTTGGTACATTTAATTCTGCGGTTGAATCACTGTCCTGCTCATATCCCTACTCATATGATGAATTTGTTTCTGACATGGTGCTGAAAACAAGGTATTTGACAAATATACACTAATATATGTATGGTGAAAACAAGAGTTTTGGTGCATGCTTTGATGCCAAATGTGTCACATATATGAAGAAATGTCACAGTGGGAAAAGAACTGTCAAATGAGATATAAGTGTAAGGACAGTTGCTGTTTGGGGAATTTAGGGATTTGGGGATTTATAAGTAATAGGAATGGGTGATAGTGATGGGGGGTAGTTTAGGAACAAAATTTAATGAAATGGAAACATATAAGTGCAGTCAAAGACATAAAGGCAACCCTTGAATCTTGTGGAAATTACGATTTTATCAATGAAGGAAAATGGTGACAAGTGATAGGGTTTGGGGATTCCAAAACATGGGAATAAAAGGGAAAAAGGGATATGGGACAACAGAAATAGGAGAGAGACTGTGGTATGAGAGTGTAACAGTAGTAGCAGTGACCATAATGATAAAAATGAAAAAAGCTCACATGACAATGGAATGAGAGTTTAAGCACCAAAATTCAAGTTTTTAACCACCTCTTTGCAAACCCTATGGAGCAGATTTCAATATGAGTATAGGGTTTTTTCTTTCACCAATTAAGCTCTTGAATTTTGCCTTCAAATGACACCCAACTAGAATTTAAACTCAGATGGTAAGCGCACACAACTTACTTGGAGGCAAATGCACTGAATTGATTTGAGTTTGGAGCAAGAATGATGATTTTTAAGCCTGTTGAGCCTGTGCGCCGCGCGCAAGCCCAATGCACCGCGCTCAGTGGGTGCGCCGCGCCAGAGGAAAATAACACGGTGTTTTCCGGCTCTACGCGCCGCGTCATGTGTATGCGCCGCGGCCTATCCCAATGCGCCGCGCTGTTTGCAAACACCCAGTCTGCCCTTCTAAAACGCAATTCTGTCCCTCCAAACCTCAAACTCGACTATCACTTGGATTTTCTGAATAATCTTGATGAAAATGAATGAATAGTCTTGGGAAATATCTCATATAGAGATGGTTTTGATTTTTACTTCTTAAAAACCCATTTGGTAA